>NIUQ01004873.1:0-12603 GCA_002796945.1 Plectus sambesii
CTTTCAGTTCAAACTTTTAAATTCTTAAACCTAAAAATGAGGCAACGGCGTGCCCAGAAATGATGGCATTTGCCAGACGGTATTCTCTGCATCACAACCATTTATCGAGTAAATTATGACGGTCAGAAAAGAGGATTCTCGTAAACTGCGACGAACCTGATTCATGCTATCGCATCCTGACGCTGTTTCAGCAGCCAGCTATCGGTGGACATAGCGATCTTCAACGACGGACCGAAGGGCGAACAGTTCGGGGATTTGGCCACGGGCTACCAACGTTCGCTGCTCGAGCTGACCGCCGCTGTCATCCAGCTAGAGTTCGACCTCAAAATAGGCATCCAACAGTTTTCCGATCAGGTCCGCGCCCGTTTTCCTTTTGTGTATATATTTTAGTCAAAAAAATGTCTGTTAGGAACAAAAGTTCCAGCCAGGCACCGTAGTTGGCAAAGATAAGCTCGCTTTTCGGTACTTGAGTACCATGTTTCATGAAAAATGATAGTAGCTTCTTGGTTTTTACAAGCTTAAATTGATAGAGAGAAGCACTATCGACTTCTGAAGCACTGTGCTGTATTCGAGATAAGATTTCTTGTAAATGATCACCAAATTTTGAGTATATTGTATGGCACACATAGTGACTGGCTAGCAAAACAACCGGTCACTTTTGAATATGCCATAGCAGAAACCATATAAATTGCAGAACGCGAGTGGCATAGTCATGGATAAGCTGTCGATCAACTACCAAATCTCGCCGCAGCACAAGCTCAGCTCGCGGGACATGCAGATGACCATGGTCGAACTGCGCATGTTCCTCTTGACCGTTCTGAACTCGCTGAAACGGAAACGATTTCGCCACGAAGTCTGGCTCCAGTTCATCGTCAACATACTACCCTGTCTCGAGCGGTGCGTTTTGTGTTCTTTATATGCAATTTCAGCCTTCGTAAAGGGTAAGGAATGCACCAAAACTTATCATTGTTAGCTGCGCATGACTTAGATTAGCGGTTGGCTAATTAGTTGCAAATCAAATCATATTAATGGTTTAAATATACAGTGAAATTCACTTATAGCGGTAATTGCGGGACCGGCCAAAATTACCGGTATAACCGAATTTCGCTTATACCGGTATTTTGACCATTTTACACGAAAATACCGGTATAAGCGAAATTTTCTCATTGTTGTCGAAATATTGGTACAAAAAGTATAGTCTCCTTTAGCGTTATTAGACGTCAGGAAGCGTAGCTAACATGCGTGCTAGCTAGTGAAGTTAGTTTATGAATACTGAAGCACTAATTTTAGCATATTTACGTCACTTGAATCGATCATAATTATTCCATTTTCTGATGGCAGGTCTGCCGAGTCTATTACCGGTATAAGCGAACTTATTTGTACGGGAAGACATGCTTTGGGACCGGAAAAAATTACCGGTACAAGCGAAATACCGGTATAAGCGAAACCGGTATAAGCGAAATTCGCCATGTACAAAACATAGGCCGAAAATTCGGGACCGGCCAAAATTACCGGTATAAGCGAAATACCGGTATAAGCGAAACCGCTATAAGTGAATTCCACTGTATGAGTTTTTTCATTAAAGTTTAGAATAAGCTACCGTTACGAATACATAGCATTAAAGCATTTAGTTATGGGTTAGTGATAATCGGGCTAAAGGGCGACCGGTACGCGAAGGATACCGTAATCGGAGGCGCGTGATTTGAACTGTGTTACGTAAGAATCTGTGGCCATAACAATGCGGTACGGTGCTATTTGAATGCAAACATTGTAATCAGGCGAGAATCGCTTTAGGACCTCTTTAGTACCGGTCGCCCTTTAGCCTGATTGGGTTAGTGATTACAATTTTATAGATCATTGCCTACGTTCTGCTTGCACGTGGTGGAACAGCTGTGCAACAACCTCAAGGCGGCTATCGATGCAGCTTACGCACCCAAAGGCTCGCTAAAGACGAAAAAAGGCGAATTCCCTACCAATTACGCTGTTTTGGTAACGTTCAGTTGACGTTTTTAACCCAACAACCTCAACAGGCATGTTCAATTGCAGATGTTGGAGAGTCTGACATCGTTGATGCACTATTGCTTGGTGGACTCGAGTCAGTACAAAGAATCCCAGTCACAGAGTCCTTTGGTCAACAATAATACTCACACTCGAGGCCCCACAGAAATATTCACCAACTTGGTCAAGGTTTTCACCTTCACCGATCATCATCATGTAATTCCTTTTTGAACGTTTTTCATTCATTCATTCACGTGATTAGCATATCTTGAATGGTTAAACAGAAGTAATTGATGATTTATTTGCTGGGATTGAAACGGGAACGGAGAGTTTCTCTTTTCCATCAACATTAGAGCCCTACTATTTATGTTAATTTATTTGTTGTATATTGTAGATGACATCTGTTTATTTTCTTTTAACTTTGCGTAGTAGAATACTTAATTTACGATTTCTAATATATTCTCAGTATCAGGTGTCAGTTTAAAAAAAATTAATTTATCTTAACAAACGTGAAGTTACAAAGCACTTTAGCATGGTGTTGTCCTTTCGTTAAGCATCAGTGTTTTTCAAATAAGTATAGTTTTAAAACACTGTGATTATGTTGACTGATTAGCCCACTGAAAGGTCGCTTGCAGTCTCAACCGGCAACTAGCAAATTGGCTGATCGAAGCTCGATGAATTACTGGAATCAGGCCAAGAGCGAGATACTGACCACCTTTCCGCACTCTCTGGCGACGTTCTGCGATTTGTGGACGGCAATTAAGTCGAACGAGGAACCGCGAATTCCCGTTGGAACCAGTCAGGTTGGCTCGCTTGTTCTATGATTCACTGCTGATGACAGCAATTCTCAACGATTTGCTAACGTGTTCTACAATGCACTGGTGCGCTACGGGGCTTCACTTTGTAAGCGCACCAGTGAAAGCCGTTTAATATAGACCCCGCGCTTAAGTAAAAATCAGAATATGAATTTATTGGACTGGATTTATTATGGGGCGCGCGCAAGCACAGAAATGCTGTGTTAGGTCACGATCGCGATGACAACGCTTTCATTCAGTTCAATCAAGTTGATGCAATATTTTTCTGAAAATGTTTGTTATTTGATATTCCTACCATGTAAAGCATGAAGAATACAGTTCAGATTCATTATTTTATCACATTTATATCTCTTTTAAAATTAAACAATTATGGTCAGCTTGAACAAAATAATATTGGTTTCGAAGCAGTGTGAAAAAGTTCTTGTTTCGTGCTTGAGCGCATTACGGTATTCTCCTTGCAGAGTTGTTATTAGCTAAAGATATTTTAACTATGAAAGGGATACTTTTTGCAGCAGCTGCGTCGACTGACGCTCGATCTGCTCAGTCCGATCGCTGTCAACCACCAGCAAAGTTTCCTCTCCTCTTTGGCACTCGTCTGGCTGACAAGAAGTCCTCAGGATAAAGCGGTGGATGACGATCAGGTTATTAGTATAATTATTATACAGTGAATCCCGGATAAGTGCACATCGATCCGGCAAGAAAATCTTGTGCACATATCCGGGTTCATAATATGTATAAAATATAGGGTGAAAAAATTTCGGGGCATGGAACAGCATCAAAATCTTGTGCACTTATCCGGGTTTCACTGTAATTATTATTATTATCATCATTTTTCAGTTTATAATTCTTACCATTTCTTTGGTGAAAATGAAACTTTGAAGCAGCGACATTGTAGCAGTTGTGCAAAATAATTGCGCGACTTTGATAGATTCATTTCTTTAACATGATTAATCTCCTTTATGCTTTCAAAGCCACCGCGGTGGTCCAGTGGTTAATGCGCTAGCTCATTAACGCGTCATCGGGTGGACGCACACTGGTTCGTTTCCCCACCGCGGTTGGCAACTAAGTCCCTGTCTCTAAAAGGGCTCCCGGTGTCAGGCATTCGACGGCCGACCGGAAGAGCACGTGTCGTAACGATAAGGGCCTTCCTTAGAGGACCCGAAAAAGCGGACCCTGCGGCAGCTGGATATACGCTAGGGAACTTTCTTTTTTTTTTAAATCTCCCTTATGCTTTCCAAAGTGTCGATCTACCTAAGCTAGGTTGCTAAGGTGAAAATTGAGCCTTTGAGTCATTGCTGTTAGATGAGAGACGCTGCAAAACGGACCTAAAATGTATCTTTATCCCAGGCGCATTCTTATCCTGGGTTTATGTAATAATGCTGAAGTATTAAAAGTATGAAAAATGAGGATAAAATATTATGAACTGATGATGAAATAGTGAAATACATGTAAGAATATTGAGATTTAGCCCTCCTTCGACTACGCGCAAGCTCAGCTCGATATTGCCGATCTTCTGCTCAGCATCAAAGTCCTGCCGTTCGAAAGTTTAGTGTCCGCAGTATCGGCCACCCTAAAGGATCCGGGCAAGGCGACGAAACCGACGAACGACAAGGTTAGTGCGATCCTTTTTACAAGATCTGCCATCAAACTTCACACTTTTACAGTCAATATTGTTATGTGTCCCATAATATGAATGAGTAACAATAGATTTTCTTTTACGCAATGTATGAACTTTTACCGTTTAGCGCCGTAAAAGTATTTGGCGAAGAGACGTCATGCGAACTGTATTGTCAGTTCTCCCGCAGGTATTAGGGATCGGTGTCGGCGCTGTTGGGGCTGAACAGGATGTGCTTATTTAGCGACCAATGTCCTAACAATCCACTAATGCAAGAGAGCGGTCGTAACGCAGCCGCTCGGCGGGCGAACAATTAACCAAGTTACTGATAAAGATGTATCATATCGTTGTAATTTCTTAGTCAATAACAAGAAAATAAAGCTCTAGTCCCGTAGCGATAAAGGTTACTAGTGTGAGCATCGCAGCGAATGTGCTCAATTACGTTTTCGATACTAAGCATGCTAAGATGTCCTGTGGGACTTTCTGTTGCTGACTAAGAAATGCTGACTCTAGTCGATCAGTGTTACTACACGGTGTGACAACACGGACTGTACACGCCTGTTTCAGAGCGCTTTCCCGACAGAAGTGTCGCTGTTGGAGCTATTCCACGCCTGTCTGCGAATGACCCCAACGGGTCTTCTGAAGACTAGCTGGTTATCTTTGTCCAGTCTCCTCGCCGACGCGCTCAGCCTCGGCCTTCAAGCGCGAGCCATCTTCCTTCTCTTTACGTAAGCGTGTCTTCATTGTTGTTCACTTTCTACTGCGCGCCATGTCATACCATTTCACGTGCAATGAGTGGTAGTATTATAACTGCAGAACGCGTGAACTGCGTCGCATTTTTTGACGAATTTATTTACGCTCTATTGTCTTACTTATTTTGTTATTTGCGCTTTCTTAAAAAATATTGGCTTAAGCAGTATTTTTGCAAATTATCGATCTACTTCCATAGAGCGCAGAAAAGTAGAATTGTTTATCTTTATCTAATATTTTAATATGCCCTTTTAACCTTATTGTTTAGTTTCAGCTAGTAAGTAAGAGTATTAATGTGGAGCAATGTTCAAACATTTCAATTCCAGGATTGAAATCAATATCAGGATACTAAATATTTCAATTCCAGGATTGAAATCAATATCAGGATACTAAATATTTCAATTTTCAGGATTTTCGCCGATTACGTGCGACTGGCGGGCAGTCAGTTGGAGGAGAACAAGATGGTCAGTCGGTCGATGCAGGAAATGTGCCAAAAACTGACCGAAGCCGTCAACTCCATCGTCGGCTGGCAGCTCGAACAGACCACTTGGCTTAAGCGCACCCTTCAAGTCAAGCAGGAGAGTAGTTCTGGTTAGTCCACCTCAGATTCATTCATTTTTTGCGCTAATGCTATGGTGTTTTTATTGGTATAACTCGCGCATTGGAAATACTCCTTTCGAAGATTAGGTGGTTCGCAAAAATTTGACTGGTTTTAAAAATTGGCATGATAGTTCTATTTTTATCACAATTCAATCTCAATTTGAATAGTCTGTTGTCATTCAATATTTGGAAGAGCATTTTACAATATTCATTCGCGTTTATAAGATTTGGATGGCAACATTCTCTCCCCTCCCACTTTGCTGGTACGCAGTTGTTTGTTCACAGTTGTCCTTTTGCAAGAAACGATCGAAAATATGAGAATTGTGCGTTCGCTGTTGAACTCAACTGAAGTGCGATGAATTGTATCTTGTTTTCGCGCTTTTGGAATTTAAGCAGACTTGAGTACGTCTGGTTATTTAGCACAGAAGGACGCTATCTTGCTAATAGTAGGGAGATCATCTATGTGACTTGCTGTGTTAAGGTTGCATGCACAGCTGCTAAATGAACAGAATCGTATGGTGGTATAGTAGTAAATTGAGGATGTTTATTGAATTTGCCATGAATGAGCCAGTATGGAAGAGTCGATTTATTATTGTTGTTGCGTTCGATCGTTGGCGTTGATTAGTTAAATAGCGTTCTAACTACCGCCTCAGCGGAAAACGTTATTTAAGTTTCACTCTTGACACGCTGGATGAGAGGTCTCCTCCGACTATGACAGTTGCCCTGACATAATTTTCACTTGATATACTTTTCTTCTGCAGGTTTCAAGTCGACAGATACAAGTCCGGTGATGGAGCACAGTCCTTCTTTAATTTCGCTGATGCCGTCAGAGCCGACCTCATTGCGCGGTTCCAGCACTTCTTTGACTATCACTGAAAAAAGAACTCAAAAATCCGGCAGCCTGTCCAAAGACCTGGGTATCATCAACGGCAAGCGCGACCCGGCCAGTAGCACCCAGGCGCTCTTCTTGCTCGCGGCGGTCAGTGTCAAGCGCTTTTATATGTGTTTTTGACCGATATTATCTGAAGGTTTTGAACTTCACCTTTAGTAGTCAAATTGTTTAATTTAGAAGTTTAAAAACTACCTTAGGTAATTCTTACTGCAGCCTGCATATCCGAAAAACTTCCCCTCAGGCAGAGTGTGCCTTTGAACTATTAACCTAATTTGGCTATCATAAGATAAGTAATGATCTTTAGAGTTTGGCTGAGATAATCGACACGATCTGCAAAAGCGAAGACAAGGACAAGTTGGTGCCAACGTTGCAAGCAGTCTGGGCCAACGCTCTGCCTTATTTGAAAACAAAAACGTAAGTCGAATAATTGTTGTGTTTTCAGTAAAGGATTGCCACGTATCAATTGAAAAATACTGCAACCTTTTTCTAGTTCCACACTCTTTAGTAGTACAGTGAAATACGGTAATTATATATAATAATTGAAATATAAAATGATTGTTCGCACTAATGGAGCAAGTCGATAGTTTTCATTTCTTTTGCAGCAATCGAAACGCGCGCAACTTTCTGGCAAGCTCGAAGCTGTTGGCGTCGCTCAGCGCCTTCACCTACACCAGAAGCGTCTGGAAAAAGGCGACGCTCGAGTTACTGCTCGACGCCGGTCAGTTTTGATCATTTTTCTTGAGCAGATTGGCGTTATTTTTGTTTTAAATTTAGCAATTGTAATGAGGGGTGATTAAAGGCGCGTTTTATGGTTAAATTCTCAAAAGTTCTCTTTTATCGGCTTTTGAGAGGGCCGAGTGTGTTTTTGCGGTTTTTGACAGAGGAGGCTGAAATTCGCTTATAAAAGTGATTTGATTGGTAGTCTTGTCGTTATTTTATTACATGTGCACGTCTTTACGTAATGGAATCAAGTATTCAAAGCATAAATTTCAAGCATTTATGATTAATGTAGTGTTTTTTCATTAGTCTGTCGGAAGTACAGGAAAAGTTTATATTGCGTACTATAGCGATATAAACGTGCGAAAAACAATGAAAAAATCTGCCGCGTTGTTACCGTCGCATTGCTTAATTGCCTTACTCAACATCTGCAAGTTGGCGACAACTCACAAGTAATAATTTAGACAATCCTTTTTATCAATAAACGAATACAAAAGACACTTTTACTATGTTTGGTGTCATTATTATTTTAGATGGCATTTTATATAATTATTATTTGAAGGTTTCTTCAAAATGGACGTGCAAAGTTTGAAGTACTGGTTGGTAGTCATCGATCATCTCATGACACACGACAAGTCCTCATTCAAGGAACTTCTCGGTGAGATAACTTTCATTTTTGGCTCCTTTTTGGCCCGTCAAAGACGGTCGTATACCACTGATCAGTTTATTCCATAGTCCATCTTGTACAGTTCAGTATACTTTTCTGCCTTTATTGCTTGGGGATGTGAAATATTTTTGCTGTGTAGTGACAAATATGTTCAGGATTCACCTCTTCATAAATTGCGAATTCTTTGCTATTTTCTCTTAAGTAGGAATTTTTTGGTATAACATAGTGTAGGTGCAGAAGTTGTATTCCTCTAATATTGTCCACGTTACGGCACTTTGTCAGAGCGTCAAGCGCGTGACGCACAAATATTCAATAACACTATCCTTATGCCCTAAGACGCGGCTAGTTTAAATGGAGGGCTTGAGAAAGTTTTGCATAGCTATACACAAAGAACACTTTTGCGTATTCGCACATGTTGGGATTAAATTCAAAATTGTATGGGCTACCGTTTGATCGTGCAAAGATGCTTTGGCAGATTACCATAATGGCTTGGCAGAGAACCATAATGGTTTGGCAGAGTGCCATAGGCGAAGTATATTGCAGCGCGGATATCGACGACGCAGAACTCAACACTGACGAGTCTGATCACGAGCAAGGACCAGGAGTACGAGATGCGATCAAACTCTTTGAAGCGGTTGGCTTTCGTTCTGCTCAGCTCCGAAATGGACCAATATCACACGCAGCTGCCTGAAATTCAGGGTAAGTTGAATTGATTTTCTCCAGTTTGGTTTATGAATCCTCACGTAGCATTAAGTATAATGAATAAAGTCACAATATGTATTAAAGAATTTTTACGAAAATGTTTTGGAAACGTTTTAATTGAAATTTTTATGGACGCTTTTAGTGGTCGTAGTAGTTGCGTTTCCAACTGTTTCTTTAGATGAGTAAGCGTTCCATTGTTTGCGAATAGGTAAAATTTTAGAAGCTTCAAGTATTTACAATAAGAAAAGAAATAGTACTGTAAGGGTAGAAATATTGGGTGGTACTTAATTTGGGTGACCGGCCTAGTTGGACCAATACGCTAGTTGGCGGGACCACCAAATTCACTCAAATTCAATCCCACCCAATTATTTTCCGTTTCAGAGTACCTAACTTGGGTAACTAATCAGTTTGACTCAGTGATATTATAAGAGTGAACATGTTGGATAGTATTCAACTTAGGTGGTTGACCGGATCACCCAATACACCCAAATTTAATACCACCCAATAATTTCTACCCTTACAGTATATCACTAATTTAAATTTCAGAGCGTCTGACGGAGAACTTGCGCCTGTATCAGGTTCCGCACGTCCATGCGCAGGTGTTCCTCTGTTATCGGGTGTTGCTGCTGAGGCTGTCGCCGCAGTATCTCGTCAGCATGTGGCCATCGATGGTCACTGAGTTGGTGAGTTACCCAGTTGAAATGAGATTGACGGCGCGCGGCGTTGATTGAGACGTAATCGGGCTAAAGGGCGACCGGTACGCGAAGGCTACCGTAATCGGAGGCGCGTGATTTGAACTGCGTTACGTTAGAATTTGTGGCCATAGCAATGCCGTACGGTACTATTTGAATGCAAACGTTGTAATCAGGCGAAAATCGCATTAGGACCTCTCTCGTACCGGTCGCCCTTTAGCCTGATTAATTGAGACATCCTACTCACTTAAGCAAAAATTAGCAATGGAGCATATTGACTTGATATTTAAGTAAACTTATCTTTTTGATATCGAAAAATGTTACAGTCGAAACCGGATAAGTGCATATTTTTTGCAAATCCCGTGTGCAAATTTTGTATTGAATCATGATCGGATAAGTGCACAAAATTTTCGTGCCTGGTCGATGTGCACTTATCCGGTTTTGACTGTATTATACAAAAATTGTGGAGCTTTAATCAACAACATAATCATCCTCTCTTTTGAGAACATAATTCTATCTTTGTAGCAGCTGTTCGACACCCAGGTTGTAGAACTGGTCGGCTTTGACTGAACATGTCAGAAAAAATGACATCGCTTGTGTTGCAACCCAGTATAAGCCTTTCTAATCTCATTTCTCGCTTCAGCTTTTAAATCTAAATCTGTCGCGTTGATGTCTCAATTCGCGAAAGCTTCCATTTCTGCAAGTTTCTTATACGAGCAGTAGAGAGTTGTGTGCAAATAATTATATAATTTGTTTAAGGTCCAAGTGCTGCTGCAAGTGGAGCAGGAACTGACAGGTCCGGTGGTGAACACTGGCGAACACGAGCTGAAGTGTGCGAGGGACGACCAGTGGCTGCAGCTGTACCTATCCGCGTGCAAACTGCTCGAGACGCTGTGCACGCTCCCCTCTGGTCGATTGCCGCAGTTTCAAATGTAGCGCCTTGTTTTTTACCAACGGTTCTATACGATTAGCATGGACACCTGTCCATCCTTATTGTTAGGGCTGTAACGGGGACGGGGAATCCCCCGTCCCCGGGGAATTCCCCGTCCCCCTCCCCCCCCCCCCCCCCCCCCCCCCCCCCCCCCCCCCGCCTTCCACTTTTCGCCCCCCCCCCNCCTCCCCGTCCCCGTCCCCGTCCCCGTCCCCGTCCCCGTCCCCCCCCCCCCCCCCCCCCCCCCCCCCCCCCCCGGAATTTCATTTTGTCCCCGTCCCCGGCATTTGATATTTTCCCCGTCCCCGAAATTCCCCGTCCCTAAAATTCTGATTATATCATACTCAATCATTATAGTTTACAATTTTAATATTAGTTCAGTATATATAATACTATGTCGATACATTATTATGCACTTTAAGTAATATTATTTAATTTTTTGAGTACATTTTTTTGTCCCCGTCCCCGAAATCTCTGTCCCCGGATATTCCCCGTCCCCGGAATTTGATTTTGTCCCCATCCCCGAAATTTCCCGTCCCCGGAATCCCCGTCCCCGGAATCGCCGTCCCCGGAATTCCCCGTCCCCGGAATTTCCAATTCCCCGTCCCCGTTACAGCCCTACTTATGTCATTTTTTGCATAGGCTCGTAAAGGATAGCGCGCGTTTGCGACACGCCGCCCCATCAATTTTATGCGTGCCGCAACGATAACCATCTGGACCGTACACGCCACACGCTCTAGCATACGCGCGTGCCTGAATTGTGTGCTTGCGCGTGTGACGTGTTCGGCTTTTATCGGGAGTATCGGTTTCGTACCGTTTTACGCAGTGAGCATGCACGGTAGTATTATTGTGCAATTTTTCATAAATCAGTTTTCTCTGATATTTTTAATTTTTGGTGTATTTTATAGAGACTGAAAGGCTTCGATTTTTCAATTTTGCAGGTGCCATTGGGCATTTGTGACGTCGACTTCGGCGACAAACTCGGACGCGTTCGTTCCCCATTGCAGTCGTATCTGTCAGTTGCTTCGAACAAAGGTAGTGGGATTTTTCCTCGAAAATGTGCTCTCTTCTAGGGGATTTGTTCAAGTGTCACTAAATAAAGAAACATGAGCTTTTTTGATTGCAGAATCAATACGCAGTGTTGCTCGTTGCTTAGATTCAAAATTTACTGATCAGTATTAAGATACCTTAGATTGAATAAGACAAAATGCTTCGAAAGTCGATGGCGCTTCTATCATTTTATGCACATAAAAATCAAGAAACGACTATCATTCTTGCTGAAAACGGTGTTCAAGTACCGAAAAGCGTGCTTACCTTTGCCAACTACGGTGTCTGGCTCGATTTCTTGTTACCGATCGAAAATTTCTGACTACGAACATTTTCACATAATATCTTTTGTATAACTGGGATGAATTTCAGTATGGCAAACTGTCGATGAACGATCGCAAAACGACCTCATCATCGCTAGTGACCGTGAAGCATCTTTCGACATTCGCCGAGCTGAGACCGTTCTTCGGCGCGTTGGCAACTCAGAGCAAACGCAGCCAGCAGAACCAAGCCGATGAACGGTTTGTGGACGCCGAACTGCTCACCGGCGTGCTCGATTTTGCTTCCGCTAAGAGACGACTCGAACACTCCTTGCATGTCGACTTTTGCGAGAACTGGCAGTTATAAACCTTTTTGTTGCCGAGATTATTATGGTCGTTGCCGTTTAATTTCTTAATTTTGCAATCAGTTTCGTAAGTTTACCATACGAAATTGAATGGCAAGTCACGAAATTAAACGGCGACTATGTTTCGTAAGGAATGCAGTGGAAACTATTAATCGGGACTGTGACGGGTCTAATAATATAATATTTTTCTCTCGAACTAATCGAATACTGCAATACTTTGGATTGCTGGCGTTTTACGCGTCTGTTCTTTGATTAAATAAATTAATGTCAGTATTCTTAAAGCGTTGACGTTTGATTCGCGTCCCTATTAATCGGTTTTTACTGCTCTCAAAGAGATTCGGAAATGGAAAAATGATTTCATCCTGAATTGTGAAAGGTAACTCTGAAAATTCGAAAAGCCTATCAGTTGTTCATTACGGCATAATTGAAGGTGAAATTCGCGTTTAAAGTTCGATTTGCATGCCCTTTACGGTTGGTTCGGTAGGCAGAGTTCTGGCGCGCAGTCTTCCTCTATGTTACAGATATCTTTATTATAGTTTCAGCCCATCGTAA
>NIUQ01004874.1:0-12333 GCA_002796945.1 Plectus sambesii
CTGGCCCGTTGTCGCGATGCGATTTTGGGCCATGGTTGATGCGACTGGTGAGAATCGGCCGGCCTGTCGCGAGGGCCTGTCGCCGGTATATTCGCAGCTTAGCTGCTACCAATTCCCCGACCCACGGAGGGATGAGCACCTTGGTTGGGTGATGGGCCGCCCTCAGCGGGAATTGAACCCGCGTCCTAGAGACTGATGAATGAATTAAGATTTAGACCACTACACCATCGGCCCGTAAACAAAGTCAAAATAAGCCCAAAAAAACATACGGCATTGGGGGAGGAGCAGAGAAGGGCCAACTGAGTTCGGGAGGTCGAGTGAAGCGCGGGCGGGCGTAGGCGCCGAGTCGATTATGCGCGTCGGCGGAGTAACCGTTGTAGGGCTCGTCTGTGAAGCGCGACATTGACATCTTCTTCTCATTCTCGTACAACTCCTTCGCCTCCCGCTTCTCCTGCTCGCTCAGCGCCTCGTCTCGCTCCGACATCAACGTCTCGTGCAAGAACGGCGACTGCAATCATCGCTCATCAATTCTGTCACTTTCCGAAGCACACAGCATTTTGACATGACGTCACTTTTATATGTACTGTAGGGTTAGAAATATTCGGTGGTATTTAATTTCGGTGAATGGCCCGGTGCGTTCAATTCGGTGGTACTTAATTTCGGTGATTGACCAGTCTGACTCAGTGATACTGTAGGGTTAGAAAAATTCGGTGGTACTTAATTTCGGTGGTCGTCCGAACCACCGAATTCACCGAAATTTAATACCACCGAATAATTTCTACCCTTACAGTAATATGCGAGCACGTTTAGATGTTCAGCATACTTCAACATTAATAAAAGTATGAAAGAAGCTCTTTGCACGACTACCAAGAATGTATTATCAACTCTGTGTTCGCCTTTAAAATATTTCTGCCCGTCGCATTTTTTAGCAGCAGTGCTTGAATAGTTAAGTTGGCCACAAAGAGTATGCAGTAAAACTAACCTGCGCAAACATATTCGACAATCGCATTGAAACCGTCCAAAGGACTGCGTCGTCAATTTCCCACGAGGTCACATCCCAGTGGTTCGATACAACATCCAACGCCTCCTGAAGCAATGCACGGTTATAAATACAGGTTAAATGCAAATTATGCAAACAACTGACATCGTAAACCAGCAGACGTTCCAGTTCGTTCCTCGTCAGATTAGCGTCAATCTGTTGATCGTCAACAACTCGTTCTAAAACGCAAAAAATTCACATATTTATCGTTCATTTCAAGAGTGTTAATCCAATTTAGTCAAATAAGTTGTACAGAACAAGAAAAATTCACGTCGAGCACTATGATTCTCGACACAAAAATAATATGATTAAAACTGATCGTTACAAAGTCAGCAAGATTTATACCAGATTTCCTTTTCGATGAAATCTCGAATTCAAATTATTGTATAGAGCTGTGATATTGTTATTCACAAAATAATGCGTTTTTACTGATTACGGCGCTAACTGGCGGCCACTCTTTATAAATATCGTATAAGTAATCTTATTTCGTTGCTTAAAGCGTATTGCATATTCTAAGAGGAGCACTGGAAGATAATCTGCGCCAACTTACGCGACAAGCCGTGTTTGCCGATCTGTCGGTTGAAAATTGCGCGCTCCATACTGTTGTCGCAGATCAGACGATAAATGAACGTCGGCTTCTGCTGGCCGTAACGGTACACACGACAGACGGCCTGCAATTAACACGAATTGATACAGGAATATATAACAGTTGATCCATTCTACGGAATACCACTCAGACGGGCGTGAGAATAGGTCCATAAGCACTAACACGACTAAAAAACATTTTCTATCTACGAAATACGATGAAACCCGGATATGTGCACAGGTTTTGGAGGCTTTTCTATGCCCCGAACATTTTTCGCCCTATGTTTTGTACATGATCCCAACCCGGATAAGTGCACACAATTTTCTTGCCGGATCGATATTAACTTATCCGGGTTTCACTATATAAAGATATTACTAAAGTCGCAAAAAATGTTTCCACCAGGAAGTGGCGACTTTTTCCGAGAAATCACAGGATAAAATAGGTAAGATAAAGAGTCCATAAGCAAAAGGGGCTGTTATTACATTCCAAGCATACAAAAACACAGAAGAACCATTACCTGAGCGTCATGGCAAGGGTTCCAAGAGGCGTCGAAGATGATAACGCGGTTGGCAGAGACGAGGTTGATGCCGAGCGAGCCAGCGCGTGTAGAGATCAGGAAGAGAAATATTCCCGGCTCATTATTGAACCGCGAGATCAGTCGTTCGCGCTCAATCGCGCTCGTGCTACCGTCGAAACCTGAACATACGCCATACGTTCTATTTGAACTGGGCAGTGTCCTTATTGAAGCGGAAATTGTATAAACTAACGAGACTGGCGTCCAATCATGGCGCGCTAATATTCAAAAAAGAAAGAAACATACGGAAATAATTTCTATTGCGTCGCCAATCGAATGATCCCTGCGGTGTCGTCAAACGACATTTGCTTTCCAGGTACTTTTCGATAAGATCCAGCGTATACAAGCTCTGACTAAAATGAAAACATGTATTAGTATTCGAAAATAAAAGGGCCATTCATCATAGTCGCACTCTTGCATTATAATTCGCTGTCCTTGAATTTCATTTCGTCAAACTAGCTTTCAAACTGATTGCAAGAGTGACGAATTAAAATGAATGGTGGTGTATATGGGGGAGAGAGAAGTTGCCGTACCTGAAGAGAAGCACTTTATCACCAAGCTGAGTCGCCTCTTCCAATATCGCCAACGCGATTGCCATTTTATACCCATTTTCCACAATACCAGCCTGGTAGTTACACATTATATCTTCGGCCTAAAAATTGAGATTATCAGTTGAGATGAATTATATGATAAGGAGAGTCATAACGGTTGAGGAGTATTCTTGCGATGATACTGCACATTGCAAGTTTTATTATTATCGCGTCGACAGCTATATCTTTCTCGCTGTAATCGCGGCTCAATGATTTACCCGTTTCTTATTAGGTACATTACCTAAGTCTTTCCTGGCGTGATGCCAATGTTTATCTCTATATAACTACTTCAACTAAAGTTTCGTCCGATTTCAGAACAAATCAACATGGATACGTCAGCGTATTCAACTTTTCTTTATTTCTCCTGTAAGTACTACAGTATCCTGCTGATGGCTTTTATTCATTAGCCGACTAATTCCTCATACTAATTGCAGTCTCGCCGCTGTACGCGTGGACAACAGAAAATAAACAACTGCCACATATACACAGTTCGTTATGATTTAAATGAGTTCGGTTATTAGCTGTCATAACTTCCCTCTAAACTCACAGATGGTATCAGCTTGCGAAAAGGTTAATCAGAGTACGAACAATTAAGGATAACGTAACATTTCTCTCACCCAGTCATACTTAATGGAGCCGGAAGTCTCGGGGGAGGGGCGATAGGCGGGGGTGACCGGCTCCTCGAACGTTTCTTCCAAATCGAAATCGGCCGCCTGACTCGCTTGGCGACTCGTCGACGGACGACCGTTTCCGCTTCCATTCGAAGCTGCTTGCTTACTCAGAAGCACGTTGTGCAAAATATCCGGGTGATTCCAAATCTTCAAATTATTATGCATGTTTACTACCAAAGGCACTAAATACACCGCTATTCATCATAATTCGTCCATTTTGCATCTAACTAAAATACTAGTTTGACAAAATGAATGCTAGGTTAAGAAATATGATGCGAAAGTGACGAATAAAGATGAGTGGTAGTGTATTACGTTACTCCTGCATTTGATTTCGTCTTCACTACATTCAATTTGTCAAACTAGCTTTGTAACTGAATGCAAGAGTGACGAATTATGATTAAAGACGGTATGAATGCTCCTTACCTTGCAGCAAGCGGCGAACGCTTTGAGCGGATTGAAGACGGACACATCTCCGCAGTCCATCTCCGATTGACAATATATCACAAAACGACGATACAATTCGTGCTGAATTGCACTCTTGCGCAACAGCAACACGTATTCCAGGTTCTTCGGCAGAATTTGACGCAACAAATGATGCGTTCTTCTGCAATCAATAGCCGTTATATTCGTTTATAGGTCAGTCTGTTGCGAAGGACATTACGGCGCGGCATCGAATAGTGCAAAGATAAATCTTATTTCGAGTTGCAAAAACCATTTTCTCTCATCGCAGTCATAACAGTTTCTCGATTTCCGCGGACAAATACATTGGGTACTGCTAGTATTGCACTTGCTTCATGTCATATTTATATTTTTCGTTATTAAATTTTTTCAGAGGATCCGGATATCGCACTCACCACCAATTCCGACGCATTGACTACGTTTCGCAAAATCACTAAGCCTAAGACTCAGCATGAACCGTGGCTACGCCATTATCCAGGCATAAGCATCAGGAAGGCGGTGAGAACGCAAGACTCGAGGTATTTCAATGAAGTCAGAAGTGAAATATCAAACTGTCTAACCGTTACGCAAGTAAAACAGGCATTGACAAGCGAAAGTACCGCTCAAGTTCAGAAAGAAGAAGGCAACTTGCCTGTGTACGAATCCCTTGAGCATATCAACGAGAACGTGCGCTCGCTGGCGGGCGAATTTCAGGTCGGTCGCCGTCGAGTCGGCGCACTGACCATTTTTGATCGGTCGTTCAAACATGTTTGCAAACTCTTTTCGAGTGCCCAAGTAGTTCGGCCGCACGAAATCAACCATACAGTAATATTCCATCAGGTTGTTTTGCAGCGGGTAGCCGGTCAACACGATACGTCGACTGAAAAATGAACCAGTCGTTACGTACAGTCTATTGAACATGATAAGTAGAACGTAATATTCGATTAGAGCATAGTTAAAGCAAAATTGATTGAATAAAGAAAAGGAAATGCTAAATTAATAACACAAACTTCTTCGAAAGCCGATAGCACTTCTTTCTGTCAATTAATGCACCTAATATCAAAAAACAACGACCATTGTAGGTGAAAAATGTTGTTCAAGCACCGAAATTTGAGCTAATCTTTGCCAACTACAGTGCCTAGCTCAATTTCTTGTTACTGATCGAAATATTTCGACTATAAAAGTCACTAAGAACGGGACCTCCCCTTTAACGATCAAAGACAGAGTAAACGCTCACCGAGTGCGAATACTATTAAGAGCTACGGCGACTTCGGTCTTCAAAGTTTTGATGCGATGTCCCTCGTCGCAGACGACCAAGTCCGGACCTGGATCTATCAGCGCCACTCTCAGCTCTGCAACATATTCAGTGATAAAGAGTATTGTTTACTGTCGAAAAATGTCTTCTCTTGCATTGCTTTTCATTACCAACATTTTTAAGAGAGCAAGAATGAAATTAAAGGGCATATTTTCGAGGGAAAACGGTCAAGGCGCCTGTGTCGCGACGACGCGATTTCATACCGTTAGTGATAGATGACGGAGCGGAATGCTTAAGTAGCCACACTCCCAGGAACCATCTCGCTCTCAATAAGTAGCTGTACTCAATAGAATACGCCTCACGCTATCCTTTAACCTGAGGCGGGACTCGCTTGTTATAGCTCTGGGGGAGACAGTCGGCTCATCCAAGCTGTCTCACTCTCACTATGAACCACCGTATTATGTAATTGTTTCTGTTATATCAGTACTTGATAGAATAAAGCTGAAAGAACGAAGACAACTACAAACAGTGACTATTTCGTCACAACAGCCTGTGGCTACACCCGTGCGCGGTCTTAACAGTTGGCAAATATTCTTTACGAAAAAGCGTGTCAGCCCCTCATTTTATTGCATCACGGAAAGGAAATAGGGCAATCCCTCCGCGCCTCCTCGAGATGCGACACAAAGGTTAATTAGCAATCAGCTAATGAACAAATTATTCGCTTGTGGAGAACGACTTACAAGCGCCTAACACCAGGACGCCAATTTACCTTCCCTGCGAGACCTTGAGAGACCGAGACCGTAACCGCCAATGCAAAACATAGGAGCGGTTAAGCAACGAGTGGCTGCGCACGTCGTCGATTTTCTATCTTTTGCATGGAATGATAAAATTGCCGTCCTGGTGTTAGTCACTTTTGAACGACTTCCTGCATTGCTCCCATGAGGAAACCGTTCCCCATTGTCCTGATTTGAGTCATCAAATGAATAGCGCCTCACTTTTCACGGTATTTTCTCGCACTTCTTCCTTCTCGATATCTATCACTTCTCCTTTTTCGGAAGCTTTTTTCGACTGTTTTCGCTTAGGAGGCTTCGACTGGATCAGAAGTCGGAACATTTCGTAGCCGATCAGCAACACGCCGCCTGTCTGGTACCAATCGTCTGCAAAAGCAATCTTTTCTATCAGTACAGTCGAACCCGCATCATTGCACCCCGGATCATTGCATGACCCGCATTATTGCAGCTTTTGGCTGACTACGATTATCTACTTTTGTACTATTGGGAACCCGCATAATTGCACGACCCGCATTATTGCAGCTCTTGGCTGGTTCCCGCGACGCTGCAATGATGCGGGTTCGACTGTACAGTGAAACCCGGATATAAGAGCAGGCTAGAGGAATCGAAAAGTGGCTCTTATAAGCGGGGTCGGCTACTATGTTGTAGCATAGTACAGCGCACGCACAGGAGATCGCAAAATAGCTCTTATATCCGGGTTTCACTGTATGATCAACGACTCTAATACTGATCGAAAACACTGGGCCGGTTCCATAATTGTTTCCTGAAGTTAAGGAGTTCACAGCGATACTCAGCGTTATGCTTCGTAACGGGCTTAAGTAATGCATAACTTAAGAACGACTTAAGAAACGATTATGGAATCGGTCCAAGCCATATCACGGTCATTTGCTCTTTTGCGCAAGTGCGTGCTAAAGCAGTTGGCAAACACTCAAATATGCCCACTGTTTTATAGCTATTACAGGGCCTTTCATAATAATCCCTCAAATGCGAGGCATACGTTACCGACTACTTCTGAGTCAACGTCAACTTAGCAGATAATAAGCAAAAAACCAAGCAAAAAATGAGACTGACCAATTAGGGCGGCGCGCTGCTCCAGCGTCTTGACGCTATCGCCAAGAATTCTAACGTTGAACTGACGAATAATTTCAGCCGACGGCGACATTCGCGGCAGAAATCGGTCGAATTCATTGAGCCAATTTTGGATCGTGTTGATGGGCACAATGATCAGTACCCGTTTTGCAGTAGTATGTCGCAGGAATATTTCAGTGAATGTTATCACCTGCAACAATATGCGAAATATTAATATTACGCGAAAAGTATCGTTTATCTAAAGAATGTTCGAAGTATTTTAGAGTCTCTTTCATTAAAATTCGTCACTTTTGCTTTCAGTTTCGTCAAACCAGCGTTCTAACTGAATGCAGAGATGATGAAATTGAATTCAAAAGTGACGAATCACGATGGTTTATCATTCAACAAGTCTGTGACAGAAAAAGAAATCAGTAACGGAAGTACCTGAATAGTTTTGCCGAGACCCATACTGTGCGCAAGAATGCAGCCGAACCCGGGCGACGAGTCGTAATCTTGCAGCGATTCAATAATATTGTCGTACCTGCAACAATTGACAACGTTATGAGTTTCGTGCATGATTTTTTCGTTGCGAGACCAAAACGTGGCTTTCTTGTTTCCGACGAACACATTTAAAATATACAGTACACATTATCCAACTTTTCCGGAAACCCTCGACTTCCTCAATAACAGAGAATCAATACTGTAGGGTTAGAAATATACGGTGGTACTTAATTTCGGTGGTCGTCCGAACCACCGAAATCACCGAAATTTAATAACACCGAATAATTTCTACGCTACAGTAGATCGCTTTTCATCATAATTCGTCCCTCTTGAACTCAATTTTTTCAAACTACCGTTCCACTTGAATGAAAGAATCGCGAAATGGAATGCATGATTGCCAAACAATGATAAAAGTGGTACAGTGAAACCCGGATGAGTGCACATCGATTCGGCAAGAAAATTTTGTGCACTTATCCGGATTGGGATCATGTACAAAACATAGGGCGAAAAAAGTTCGGGGCATAGGAAAGCTTCCAAAACCTGTGCACTTATCCGGGTTTCACTGTATAAATTGCGAAAAATGAAAAATGCGAACATGAATCTGACGCCTCCCAGCTGATGCGGCTGAAGAATTTTGGTGAGATGATCAGCTACGAAGATATCGGGGTCCCCTTCGGGTTTGTTGGCGTTGACCGGCAAGCGTCCATCTTGGGTGAGAGCGGTGCTCTCCAAATCTCCCGATGGTCTCCGACGGTGACGGCTCGCTTTCTGCGCCCCTCCGAAACGCTCGTCCAGTACTTGCAAAGGCGGTTTATGCAGTTGCGTGCTGGCGAATTTGCCGCGTTTCAAGTCTAGAATACGCGCAGTGCTAATTAATGTCACCATTTCAGCTTTATATAGCTTTAATGCTACAGAATTTCTTCATAATTCGTCACTTTTGCATTCAAGATCGTCAATCATCCAGCCAATAGCGTCAAATTAGTGTTCTAATTGAATGCAAGAGTGACAAATTATGATGAATGGTTGTGCAATTATAAGCAAATAAATTGTACCAGCGTTTAGTTCCTCCTCGTCATCGCTGATTTCAATCACTTCTATGTTTGGGGCCAGACTGCTTTCCTCGATGGTTGCCTTCTGCTTTTCCAGCCGTTCCAAACGCTCTCTTTCTCTCTGCTGCTCAGTGCGCGCCGTTTCTGACAGCAGTTCCTCTTGGATCACATTTCTGCAAGAGGAAATCAAAATAAGAGGTCATTCAACGACGGAAAGGTACGTATGCTGGCTGTGTGACGTCCCTTTGGTAAAGCACCTATTCGCTACAGTACATATCAAGATATGAAGGCGATAAAAAATCATTCAATAAAATCAAAGTATTTCTCCCATGGAACGGAATGTAAAAGAAGATATCACAAAGTCCAAAGAGCTTATCGGCGATTTAGACGCACAGTAGAAACCGGATATAAGAGAATCGGATATAAGAGAAAACCGGATATAAGAGAATTTTTCTGAACTCCCGTGCTCAGTCAATCATATGCTACAACACATAAGAGAAACCGAATATAAGAGAAAACCGGATAAAAGAGAATTTTTTTCACTTCCCCTGCATTCTCTTATATCCGGTTTGGTACGTAGACGGTACGCCTCACGACCGGATTTTTTGAATTTACGCCATACGCGCAAGCACACAATTCAGGCAAAAATTCAGGCAAGTGTACGCTTGCGCGTGTGGCGTGTCCGGCCGGATGAGGCGTACCGTCGCAGTACGATCCGGTTTCTACTGTACTAAAACACCATGATAAATCCGCTGACCGAATATGTTTTCGCTTCCGTGGCCTTTTAGTGGTAGGCAAGTCGACGGAGATCAGCCCAGAGGTGGTCGGTTCATTGCTCTCCTCATCTGAGCCCTCCTCGTCTGAATTAGGCGCGTCCAACTCTGAAACTTAGAAAATACAGTAAAATTCGTCTATACCGCTATATGAGAAGGAGCATATTTCGACCTATAAATATATATGTGATTTACAGTTACAAACGTTATTCGCTCAGTACATAACCAAAGAGGCCGACAATTTTGAACTGATCAAATACGACTGCTATAAACAATATCTATTGCACCTCGTGATAATTATCGCGGCGAACTTTCGTAAAAGGTCATTGTTAAAAGATGTAACGTACGATTTGCGAAACAAAAGTTTAAAAAACAAAAATAACGTGCCCTTCTTCAACGCAGACTGTTCCAGTTCCACATCTAATTGTTCTTCGGGGTCCCTAGACTTCGTCATCTTTAGCTCGCCTAAAACAAAACTTATATTTAGAATCCATAAAATAATCAAACTATGACTAACCGAAACCATAATCGTCCAGCGAATCAAGTTCTTCCGCCTTTGCCACTAGAAAGTCGCAGTCAAACTGCGAATTCCCTGCAAAATCGCAAGCCGCTGCGCCGTTCATGGCTGAAGAAAAGGTTTATGATTAAGTTTATTTGCGGGCTAGCACAAGGCAAAGAGAGGAATGATGCTGAGACGACTCGAACTGCCTACTTAGAAGAATTCTAATAGATTAAGCTAAGCTGAACCAAAGTAATCAGTTGGATTTGCTATCGCATGACTTGCTACGAATAAGCTCTCCTTTTCATTATTCGTAATACATTGCTTATACTCAGTTTACAGCAGTATATATAGATAAAATAAAACAATCAATAATTCACCGAGATGATCGTTCGAATCGGCGGTTTCTTGACCAATATAGTCTCGCATTACATGCTCGTCGCCGTCGAAGAAAAACGATGCCGCGCTATCTTCATTGTCGCTTTCTTCCTTTTTCTGTACGAGCGACGAAATCGCGTCATTGCTGACGACTTTGTCGTCAGACAGTGAAACGGCCTCCATAGTTGATGCTACGCTGGCGATCAGATCTTCAAGAAGCTCTTCAATAACGCCCTGTCCTTTTAGCATTGACCTGAACTAATTGCTTGACTACTTAACACACTCGCCCCTTAAAACATTCTTCCGCATTTGATCGACAGTTTTTACCTCGTTTACATCGCACTGATTCACTCAGCTCGATCGTTGTTTCGTCACGCACACGGCACGCGTAACCGTACACACGCCGCAGCCTGAATGAATGGCAAGCGCGCAAATTTCGAGCAAAGGCGAAGAGTGCCATCGCCGCAAACGTTTTAGTCCGTCGGCAAAATCATGACAATGTGCAATTTGACGAACGAGGTAATTTTGATACAAAGTGTCCAAAAAATTAAAGCTTATCCACATAACAATAAGCCTTGATTGCGTTACCACTATTGCGGATACAACCGGTAATCTTGAGCCTTGAACTCCACCGACAGAGACAGATTATTGCTGATAATTGTGGATATCAGGTGTCTTCTAGCTTTTAATCCTCCTATTCCAGAGATGTAATAGAAGGAAAGATAATTTTACGGAAACAGCTGAAACGTGAGCTTGCTTAAAACTATTTTAAAGTGCGTTCAGACGGTGGAAAATGATCGTGTGATATTTGTGGAAGATCAAAAAGGAAGGATGCGAATCCACCCCTCAGCATGTCTTCTCACACAAGAATTACTGCATACAAAGTTGCTGTAGCATGCTGACGGCCAAATAATTGCAACTGATGTCATGGCAAGGTTACAGAACCGCTGTCCTAACGTGTAACCATCAGCTGTTGGCAAATCAATGCGCTCAGATATAGGAAAGGAGCTCGAAGCTGCAGTCATGGCAACAACCAGCACCCTCTCCAGGTGCCTCTGAGTTAGCTAACGACGCCATCAGAAGCAGCGTCGAGCGTCGACATCGCAAAATGGGAAACACGTACACGTCGCTTTCGACCCAGGAGCAAAACGACTTTGTCAAACAGCAGCGCTTAGCGAGGTAAGGATTATCATTCATCCAGTGCTGGACGTTTTGAATAAAGTATTCACACTATTAACTTGATAAAAATTTCATTTATCTTGCTAATTAGTTCAATCGACTGTACGTAGCCTTACTAAAATGGCTCTGAAAAAGGTACAAGGTTCGCAAACTGGCACGAAAGGGGACTAAGTAACAAAAGGTACTTAAATAAGCAAGATAAACTAGCAGCCTTGCTTATATTGTTTTACGAACCAAGTTTCGAAACACCCAACACTGCATTCCTTCCATTCAACAAATATCAAGATCATCGTGATGGAGTTTGCTGTGAGGAAGAGGGTGATGCTAAGCCATAGTTCCAAAATGGAAGATAGGCGAAGAGCTCCCTCCAAGAGCTCTTATTTCATAATTCAGCCAAAATCCAATAGTATGACGTTGATCAGTGTTTTTATTACTTTAACCGGCTCATGTCGCGCGGCGTTGTTTTTGCGGAGGCCGGTAAGACCCTTCTTTGAAACACTTCGTCATCCAATCCAAAGTTATAATTATCCCAAGCCCTATATTTATGCGCCGACAAATTTTTGCTTCATAAGCTAACAGCGAGCAATTAAAAGTCGAAATAGTGTGCGCATGTAATTATCTGAATTGTAATTAAATGGAAACTTCGATTACCTTCTCGAGCTGAAGAGAATGCACTGTATATTGTTTTCGGCTACCTAAGACAAGCCGGCTGCGAATCATATCTATTGTCTGTTGTAATTAAAATACCGCTTAGCAGCTTGTCATGTACTGCTGAAAAGAGTAACGGTACATTTCTTTCAGCTAGGGGTGGCTGGAACTCCACTTTAACTTAGCTCAACTACGTATATGTGACAGTGATGTTGGCAACGAACGCAAATCAGTTATCGTTTCTTTCGATTTGCGGCCATATTCACACAATGATCTGTTTTAGAGCGCGCAGCG
>NIUQ01004875.1:0-12314 GCA_002796945.1 Plectus sambesii
TTTTCTCCCACTCAAAATCTGAACGTGTTCGGATTTTTTCGCATTCCATTAAAATTTTTTAGCCATCCGCCGTCTTGGAACTGCACCCTTCCGCCCACTCGAATCCGGACTCACTCTCATTAGTTCACATTCCGTGAAATTTTTCACTTTCTCATGTCAAGAAAAACTTTTGACGTACCATCTTGATCGATATCCGAGCCTTTTTCTGGTTCCTTTGCCTCGACCGCTGCCTGCTCTTCGTCTGGATTTTTGCCCACTTTTTCTTGCATATTTTTTTTATCTGAAACAATTGGCTCAATTCAATACACGTATAATTAATAGTTATATGTGACTGGCACATTTTCGACTAGCCAAGTGTCAAAGGTTGAACAAACATTAAACTGTTGTGCTATTGGTGACCATATTGATTATATGTAATATTTTGAGAGAGCAGTTCATGGAAAAGAACATTGGGAATATTAGTTTTATCTCTAGTTAATCTCTTTACACACAATTACAATCTTTATTTTATTTTGTCACAGTTCATAAGTAAAATAGGCTTTGAGTCTTATCGAGTGGCACAAGAGTCTGATACCGGTATCAACATACGCATATTGAAGGTTTAGTTAG
The DNA here is from genome assembly GCA_002796945.1 of Plectus sambesii. NCBI lineage: Eukaryota > Metazoa > Nematoda > Chromadorea > Plectida > Plectidae > Plectus > Plectus sambesii. Next base: position 610 of record NIUQ01004875.1, read on the forward strand.
GTTACCAGAAGGTCAGCAAACGTTTTTACCGCGCGTGTTATTACAGCAGTGTCAGGATCATGCGCCAATTCGCGACAGATCCTTTTGTTACTTAAATTCAGATGCCTTAGAAACGTTTGCTAAAAGATCGAGAGAAAATAAACTTATTTACCAAGAGTCTCTGTCTTCTTGATACTGGCGGCATTTGTGAAGTCGGCAACGATGATGACGAGTAGAGCGATGAGGGAGATTTGAGGGAAGTGCATGTTTGCGGGCGATTTAGCGGCGATCGGAACTAACCTCGCGTTAATCAGATAGGATCGAAAGAACGACTGTGTAAAGAAAGAAGAACGAGTGTGGGGGATTTCGCAAAGGACAGGTGACAAATAGGGCCTGGCGGAGGAGGCGGAATAATTTAACAAGGGGATGGATGCGGCAAACAGTCCGTCCTTCAGTCAGCGATGACGGTGAGAACTTATAGCGAGTCGTTGAACCGAACAAAGATTCAAACTTTTCCGATCGGCGCGACTACTTATGACCCCCGCGACATACATACGTGCACACGAGAAACCGGTTGGCCATTGTCGTGTTTTGTTGTCCGATCGCAGCGCCAATCAGAAGAAAAGAATTCAAATTAAGATGGATGGTGCGACCACGTGACGCGGAACCTCTGAAAAGGTCAGATGACTAAAATTACTGAAAACGTCAATACCATTCGACACTGTCACGAAGCACTTGCACTGGTCATGAGCTGAGATTGATTGACGGTTGGCGCCCTTTGGCGTGTCAAGCGAGCGTGACTATCTCATTTTAAAATAGGCAGTTTATTTCTGTTCGACTTGCTCAGTTACTACTGTCTACTACTCTGTAATCATTGTAGCGCATCTCAAGCATAGGTCTCGTTTTTCCTTTCGTATGCAAAGTTTGGTATGTTGATGTTGCTGCTGATTACATATAATCTTAGATGGATACAAGAAAAATATTTGGTGACATAACCGAATACCAAAGAGTGCCACAGCTTATCTCATTGCAAGCTCAAAAATGGTTTCTTCTTGCAATAAAATGAGATCAGTTTCAAATCCTTGGTATGATTGTATTAAGGAATAACTGCCTAAAAATTAAGTTAAAAAAAAACACGCAATTAGAACCCTCTGGTCAAATTTGGACTTGACTAAAAGAAAGAACCGTAAGATAAAATATTGTCGTAATGAAAAGGTAGACTTGGCTCAACCATCTTTCTACCATTATTTCCTTGATCGGAACGCGAGCCGAGAGCTTACTGTCCATGTGTGTCGAAAATTATCTCGCCGTGATTTGAAGAATGCTCCACCTTATCTATGTCATTTATGTAAAGTAAGCAGGATTGCCGATTGATACTTAGCAGTATGTATGTATGCCCATCTCGTAATAACAGCACTGTTCGTGAAATCGCTTTAAATTGCTTCACATTTCTCTACTATTGAGCGTCAGTCATATTGATTAATTATTTGACATAAATCAGTTCAGCCCTAGAGATTTCAAATAGCCGATCAAAAGCCTACTTCAAAATGTTAACTTGATGCAAAGTACTCGATGATCACTTCGGCGACCATAGAAAAACTTCCTGTGAGAAAATTGTAAAGGTTCCTTGTATTGCGTGCAGCGTTGATTTATGATGCCAAAGTGCTGATGCATTTGTCGCTGACAATCGCTGTTGTCGCTGCAGCGTGTTTTAGAGTGTCATTATTCGACGTGTTACTAAGTGTTATTGAAGGTTGTTGCGACGCTCCAAATATAGCCCATGTAAATAAATATTTACTTTTCACTTTTCGTAAACGACCCGTCTACAACTCCTTTCCGTTCGCTGTATGACAAGTTGCGACGAGACTGTTTGTGACAATAGCCCACTGCCATTCTGCACCTTCTTTGTTTGGCTCGTATTAGCGCTCACTGCGCACATCACACATTAGAAGTAGCGTAGCAAAAATTTTGTCCCTGGAATTACTACTTCCGCATTTGTTGCATTTCTAGTGCAAAACCACCATCCTTGCAAGAAACAAACTTACAAATCAGACTCCTTAAATTTGCTCTTCAAACAAAAGCCGGTGATTGAAAACCTAGCCTTCGTTATAGTTTCATTTAGGATAAGACAAAATTGCAATTGTTAAAAGGCATTATGCAATTGATATTACGTCAAAACTGACCGAGAGTGTTATATACCCTGAATTGTGACGCCGTGATTTGTGCGAATTCCATATTCTTTCAATCAAAGTTTTTATTACTTTTCAGTTGGCATCTGACCGCTGTTTCTGTTGTACCACTTTGAAACGTCAAAAACAATTCGGCCAAATCAATCACGGCGGTATAAAGTGGGACTGTATGAGAATAAGATGAAAATATTATCCGACATTGCCACTGCTCAGTCACGGGTCAGAAGTTCTCGTGCAGCACTTTAAGACAGGTTTTTATTGCACAAATGTGCCATGTGCGACTCTTCCGCCACTCTAAGAATAGAATGAGCATTATGGGTTTTGTTTGTTTGCTCGCAGACCACCGACTGTTTCTTATTCGTCACTTCTATTTGTTGTGAAATTGTGTGATCTTTGAGATGCGAGAAGGAGTCGGGAAGGTTTGAGTGAAGATAAAGTAAACTAGGTGTTGGAGGGAAGGGAGAGTGCTGCTGCTGGTTAGGGTACTCTGCGTATTGCGAGCAGACTATAATATTCATACATTGAGTAAAAGTTAACCGACGGAGTTTGATGCAACGCTGCAGACGCACGGTTCAAACTGAATCAAACATTTTATTATGTCATCGTTGAAGGAATTTGATCCTTAATCATTCAGCATTTTTAGTATGGCTGCCGAAATTCGGGGCAGAAGTGGCAACTTGACTTCTAAAGTCTACTTTTGAACGATGGCTTCATAAAAGGTCTTTCCTAACCTCATCGGTGTCGATGCATTCGGGCAAACTATTGCATCAGCTTTGGGAGCACTTTCCGTTCCTTAAAAGTTTTGCGCAATACGCATAATCGCGTTGACTTTTGGTGGAGAACATCGAAAGTTAGAACAAGTATTTGCTTTGCTTATTGAGTGTTCTAGGAATGACAGAAGCGCTTTGCTCGCTGCTTAGTGAAGTAATATTTGCAAGTTTTCGCGAAACAACGCTTTCAGCTCATTTTCCGGTTTTAAGCCATATGATCAACAATAAAAAGACATGTGGTCGTTTGGTTAATATTGCGTTCGCAGGCAACTTCAAAGGAGGAAAAAGTTTGTGTAATCGAAGGTAGAGTGCCTAAAATGTGATGCTAGATCGTTCTGTACCGTTCATGGAGATTATACCAGTCGAACAGTGCTTTGCAAAGTTCCTCAAATCCCTACGACTAAGTTAGACAGTGCTTATAAACCAGTTTAGAGCTTACTGTCGAGAAAAAGGTTTATGTGCGCATCATAGAGCAATTTCCACTTTCTTCGCATTTTTAATTTACATAGAGTTAATTTTGTCAAAGATGATTGCAAAATTGAGATTTTATGTCCTTTTACGCATCCATTTAGGACAAACTGTTAGTTCACCTGACCTTCACTTTCCCACTCTTTTACTCCTGTTCTGCTCTCTCTCTTTTTGTCCCCACAACGAACATTAGCAAATCCGCTCATTCTAACCTAGCGGATAAAATTGCTCCACTTATTGTTAAACAAACCAGTTATTGAATCATTTCTGTTCGGCTCGTGAAAGTAACCGGTAGTGTATAGTTATCTCAAAAAAGCAACCCACCGAATAGCACATAACGACTGCTTACGGTCACAGAATGGCGGCGAAAAGTTCTGAAAATGCAGCCGCTTGCAGAATACTTACAAATATGTTTTTTGCGCTAATTTTTGTTATAATCGAATTTACTGAGTTCAATAAAAAAAGCTATGCCTGCCGTCTCCTCCTACTCAGGGAAATTTTCCTCATCGTCTCTATACTTGTTCATATGATTTCGAATGACTTGTATGGAGTGAACAATATTAACTCATGCGCATCAGTTGCTCACCTTAAAAACAGTGTGCGCTGTGTTAATGATGACTCTGAAATATGCATTAACATTTTTCAACTTCAGAATGAAAAGTGACGGCTGCTCTTTTAGAAGGGATTTTCTCAATGCATACCTCTTCCAGTATTACGCCACTATGCTGGTAAAGACTGTTTATGGATTCCCTAAATACGCTCATTTTCAGCCGCCTTAATACCTTACTTATCATTGAACAGACGGTGAAAAAGCAATGCTAACAAAGATGACTATTTTATCGCGCAGTTGCTGATGTTTGTAATGCAATATGACAAAACAATTGCGGTTTTCTTGCATGTCGAAATATCTTCGAGATTAAATTAGCGCTCAGCGTGTCGGGATGTATGCATCTATATTCTCCTTAAGGGCTACCATCCATGCCTACACCTTTGTTTTGTATGCTCATGACTAGCGCACAGCCAAGTGTTTCCAGGGAACATTTCCAAATTTGAAAAAGATTTCTATGGCGCACAAGTGACGCCATCATGTTCGATCGATCATCAAATGTCATTCGACCACGACTAATCTAATATTAGTTGTAATCAATCGATGTGTCAATAAAGCTTTGCAGGAAGTCTCTGCGTTCTTTTACAGTTCGAAATTATTTCTTGCTTTTAAAAGGTATGAGACTAGTACGAAGCAATAAAAGTCTTGCGAAAAGTATTACAGTCATATTTGATGACGGCTGCAGAAAGCAACCCATAATGCAATTTAGAGGTATTGTACATACATGTGCTACAAATAAAGAGTTCACGTATACTTTGGGCAGTAACCTTGCTAAAAACGTTGTTAATGATGTAATTTACTTTCATTTTATTGTGGTTTTAGTACGTTTTCAGAGCAGGTCAAAAATTACAAGATAATTTGTTGCATATTTCACTCGCGTAGTTATCTAATGAGCAGTTAATGCCGGAGTTCCCCAAAGTTTAGCGACGTTAGGGACTATTATACAACTCTGTACACGCCTGTTTAGGAGTGCAAAAATGTGAGCATATTTGGCCAATCATCTTTTTTGCCAATAAAAAGTACTGTTTAAGTAAAAGTAACAGGTGGAATTCTGACAATCGCAGAGAATCGAGAGCAAATAATAGATAGGCTTATACTTTTGTTGCTTACTTATGTACACAGCATACCACGAGGGCTCTTTGAATGTACCGGAACAATAAAACCGGTTTAGTCTGTTCAACAAGCAGTTCTGCCATCAGAGAGGCACGGCTCGCAGTTGACACAAAAAATCAAATACTGGCATGTGGAGGATTACATGGTCAGCTTTGCTTTTTGCATCACTTCTGCCAGGTATGAACATGAATGTGTTATGAACATTTTTCATGAAATTTTATAGCATGCTGTGACTTAAGAGTTTTAAATTACCTGAAATTTACAAGGTAAAACTCGATCAAGTAACAGTTACCGAGATTTCGCTGAGTATTGATGAAATAGTCAGTAGGAAACAGGATAACTGAGTTTTTAGATAGTTTGAAAGCAGACTTTTATATTACTCGGCATTCGTGCATCTCCGCGAGTTTTTAAAATATCCGTTAATTAAATGTCATGAAACTCTTGCCGAGGTTTTACATAACACAGTATTCTAAAGACTTATTTAAGCTGTTTTACCAATTTAACTGTTCAACAACTTAAATAGTTAATGAATCAGTTTAATTACCATGTTATAACTACGTTATCGCGATCGCAGATCAGATAATGCGCAGGTGCATCAGTTTTACATGGCGTTTAAAGGGCAAAACTTTTCACAATATAATGTATAGTCAAAGTTCGAGCCAAAATAAAAACGCATTTGTCAGCTGACTTGAAGCGATCATTAACTAATTATTAGTGCATGGCCTTAATGACAGATTGCGATCCCCGAAACCGTCATTTAGCTCTTGCGGCAATTTGACTGTTTCTGGGGCAAAATTTATCATTTATGAACAATTTCTACCTTCTGAAGCAAAATCGACTGTTTAAGGGAATAGAACATGTACTTTAGGAGACTTATATCTATCGCTCCGGAAGGCTGGTAATCAGACGCGAGCACCGGCTGACGCTTGAGAGAGGGAGAAGTGCACACGCCCCATATCCCCACCCTTAATTCTGTCGGTAGCACCGTACAACCTAGCATATTTACAGGATTGATCGATTCCAATACGAATGCTGAGAGAGAATTAATGGAAGCGCTGTTACAAAATTATTCCACAACTACTCGACCAGTTTTCGATGTTACGAAGCCTGTCAGGGTTGTGGTCTATCCAACCATTTATGGAATGGTTGATCTGGTAAGTTTTTGAGGGCGAGGCTTTTGCTATAGAAAAGAACTTTTATTCTTCACTTGCAACGGCTATTAAGGGAGATAATAGCATTCATTTTTTGTCTGAGCAAAGATGTATTATGTATTGTCGTTTTCAATAATGGTACTGTTTTGATTAAAGATAAATCTGTTGAATCCAGTGTTAGAATTGATGACACAATAAATTTTATGACTGATTATCGAACTAATGCTTTTCGGAGTTCTGTCCTTCGCTGAGTGAAACTTCGAACAGGAATCTCAACATTTATCATTATGTGCGTTCAATGCCACCCAATCATTATCGGTCGTGATATAGTTGGTAGCGCGGCTGCAAAAGGGCTCTAAAGTGACAAGGATAGCTAAGCGCATGGCTAATTATTAGCAGGTGGCCGTTTGCAGTCGAATTCTTGCCATTTGATGCCATTCTCAAGCTTTCGCGACTGGTAAGAACCGTTAACAAATGTATCATTGCGATCACACCTTCAAATCCGTACTACGATTAAATTCATCTTGGAGAAGAACACGGTTTTAGCACGTCGAATAGATTTCTTACAATGAGTAGCGTGCATGCTTGATCAAAATTTGCAGATCTTAATCTACTACTGTAGAAATATAATATATTTACTTTCAGGACGAAATTGCTGAATCGCTAACTCTAATGATATGGCAAGGATATGTGAGTAAACTGATGAAGTCGAAATACTGATGGCCAGTCATTGTTACAGAGGTGGACTGACGAATTTCTGGAATGGAACAATCGTAGCGATGAATTTTTTACTTCAAAAGAAAGTAAAAATTTGAGTATGATCAACGTACCTATTAACCAGATTTGGACGCCGGATGTCGTCGTATTCAACGCGTAAGAATGAATTTTTAATTTTTAGCTTTTTTAATACTGGAGTGGAATGGTGTAGTGGTGTTGGTCTGAGGCGTCGCTCACCAGTGCTAAGGTCGCGGTTTCCATTCCAGGCCGAGGACTAAACCTCACTTGACCAAAATGCCGATCCGTCCGGGATCGAGGAATTGGCAGCGGCATCGCTGCGGTGCGTAATCGTATCAGTCTAGTCTGGGGAGCTGTAGGACTAAATGCCCTATCCATGTAGAGACCAGAGCCACACGCCTCTCATCTGTCAGGATTGATCCGGGGGGAAATTGTTGAGTGAGTGTTATCACTGGTAAGAGGGACTTGTACATTTTACATTAGTAGAAAAACAAATTAAAAGAGAAACTGAATCTTGCATCTCGGCGAACGATTGCATCATTAAAGCTTGTTCGAAGAGCAAACCGGGATGAGTTAACTACTTACTATTACCATGAACTTGGTATTAACCAGGTTAAACGGTTATTATATTGTTCCATCCCTTCCGTTTCTTTTAAATCTATTTGCCGAAAATAACTCTAAAAAAAGGTGTCCGATGGTAAAATTTTTTACGCAAAGGCAGTGCACTCGCTTAATACCAGCAATTGAGTGGTGAAAATGTAAGTGCGCACATTTGGTTCAGAAAATGACGCATGGTAAAAGAAATGGTGCATAACAAAAAGTGAGAGTACGTATGGCTTTATCTTCTGGATCGAGCGTGAGGAACGCGTGATGGCAACCGGCGATCGAGACAATGTGTGACAGGTTCAGAGATTGAAACAGTCGCGTTTCAGTTATCAAATATTGGAAAACGATTGCATAAGGCTAGACTATATAATTAGAACAATTTAATGTCCACGATAATCTGTATAATTCTCTTTCTCCTGTAAGAAAAAGACTCTGACTACAGAAGGTATTTTTCAGTCTTGATCGTACAGATATCATTGAGCGCGACCAACTGATTGCAAAGATATACAAGAACGGCACAGTGCTCGTGAGTATTCCGCAAGTGATTCCTTTTCGCTGTCGCTTCATGATTGAATACTTTCCATTCGACACTCAAAACTGCACTCTTGTCTACGGCTCATGGGCACTTACCAAAGATGAGATTGTCGTCAGTACCGAACTGAATGCGACTGTCACTGATTTGTCGCGAATTGTGCTGCAGGTAAGAAGGGCTGACAAAATCACTGTCTAATAATTTAAAAATATGGTTCTCGTTTTTTATAGTTTCCTGTATCGTCTAATTTCACAAAGCTGAACGCCTCGATTAAAGTTTTCTAAAATTTTCTACTAAGTCTTAGCTCATGGTACCAGTAATAGACTTATCCATGGTTGTAAAACTTAAAATAAACTGCAGTAGAGTGAGAAAATAATTTTATCTTCTCCAAGCATTCTGGATCTGTTCATTGTGACCAACGAATACAGCAGACTTATCTTTAAGAGACTATAAAAAAGCAGTCATATTTGGCTTTGTTGACGTTCAAAGTTACACAGTCTTATTCAATACTACAATCAAAGTAATCATATTGTACTCTAATAAGCGGTAACTACAATGCGTGAACAACATAATCAAGTAAGAAAGCACTTAAAGTTCCACTACGGTAGAACTTTGTTAGGTTCTTTGCCAAAAAATATAATTTTGCATACGGAGCCATGACACTATGGCGGGAACTATATAATTAAGGATAGTAATATAGTTGAGCTAATTGGATACGACATTAAATCTGCTCGATTGCTACTACTTTAAGCGCAATTTCAGGCACACAGCGAGTGGGACATTCTGTCACTGACAAACGAACATAGACTTACTGACTATATGGACGAAATAGCGAGCCTGGATGTTGGCAATATTTTCAGTGAGCTCCACATGACCCTGACTATGAAGCGAAAACCAGCCTATTACATATACGTTCTCATTATACCGACATTCGTCTTGACTCAGGCAAGTTACTTATGGGTACACTTATCCTTCATAGGTGATATATGGGGGATTTTTTGCAGATCAACAACATGGGTATGTTCGTCCCGCACAACGCGATGAGCGAGCGCGAGGAGAAAGTGACTCTCGGTCTGCTGACTTTGATGACGATGGCGGTAATTTTGAACATCGCTGCTGATCAAGTACCTCGCAGCGCGAAAGGGTTGCCACTGCTTGGTACGTAAAATCAAATTAAAGCATTTCAACTCACTTTTGCACACAAACAATAAATGGAAGAGGTATAGCGTACTATTTCTGCTATTAAAATCGGGAACACGACTTATAAGGCTCTCTGAATATATTTCCTTAAAGCCTCGCTACGCCAGCTACCAAGAAAGTAGAATGAAATCTTTTACTATATGCTCTACAATCAGGGATAACCAGAGTTGCCTACTAAATGCTAGAAGAAGGCAATTAGGGACGTTAGGAGTTTTTTTTATCTCATTCAAGCGATTCTAAGGAGTCGCTTCCTTTCGCTTATGTGAACAAGTCAACTTTAGGATGGTTTGTCATGTTCTCCATTTTGATCTCTGCCTTGGCAATACTCATCACTGTGGGATTGTTGTGGTGGCATGAGTACACAGTGCTAAATAAGGTGACTCCACCAAAGTGGCTGATGTGGCTATATCGAGAAAAGTACAAAAGGACAAGCAAGAAGCAAGAAAATGAAGAGAAAATTATGCATCACCCGAACTACTTGAAACTCCATTCGATTGAATCTACAGTGGAACATGAGAACCGGGTATGAATATCAAAGTTACAATTATAGAGTACATGCGACTCGTTCGTTCTTTCGTCTTTTTGTCTATGTATTACATGTGGGTCCAAAGTGTAGGCGTGCATTACAGCACATTGCGCGCTCAGTTTGATGGAATGCGCATATGTGGTAATCTTATTGCTTAATATTTTCTTTTTGAAACTCAGATTTCTGCAATCTATAGCTTTATGACGAGGATCTATTGCATCGTTGTGTCACTATTTTGCGTCACGAGCACAGCTAAAAAAATAAAATTTAGAAATGAGCTAAACTAATCAAACATCTCCAGCCAAGCATTATTTCAACTATCATTTCTATGTTTGGAGAATGAAGTAGCAAGTTGATCGTAATTGACACATATCATGCATTTAACCGCGTAGAAGATTAAGATCCCGCTATTTCAGACACCGGACTTACTTCAATCGACTCAACTGCGTGACTTGATCGATACTCTCCGAACTCAGATTTCTCGCCACGAAGCGCGAATCAGAGCAAAGGAACTGGACGCCGATATTGATGAAATATGGGTTCGACTTTTTCGCAAAATCGACGCTACCCTGTTGGCTATCTTTTTCGTTGGAAACATTTTGGGTTCTGTGCTGATATTTGTCTAAAGCAGTATTGTACATGGATGTGGGAAATGAAGTCGGGTAGGATGATGCGAAATATTAACAAATTTTTTAAATTGCGTTTCAGTCCTTCTGTGCATGATTCTTCTTCCATTGGCTCATTATTGTGCAAGTAGTATTTTTCCGTGCTGCATGGAGGAACTGCCCATGTGAAATAGATGGATTTTTTGTATATTAGCTTCTGCTGCTTGAACCAGCTGCTACAACAGCTCTCAAACCCAGAGCACTTGTTATGACAACAGGACGGTCGAAAGTCCCTGCACGCCACACACGGCTATTTAGTCTAGCCCCAAAAGAGTTTAACGCACACGAAGTTACTGCTAATAACTTACTCCCAAGAGTTTACGAAAAATTTAATGGATGTGGAAATAATGCAAATATGATTGAGACCAAATGAATGTGTCGGTCGTTTATGGAACGCTGAAAAGCTTTATGATGAGAAAAGTTAAAAAACTCATAGTTTTTTAGTACGGAAAACTCATTTGTTAAATTTTCTTCATTTCAGTTGTCTTTATACAATACACAATAAAGAAACAACGAAAACAGCAGCCACTGTATCACAGATGGACCACAGTTTTGACGCTTGGTCGTAAAGCTTGGGTTATACGTTAGGCCCTGAATCCCAATAAACGGCGAGTTTGCAATACTTGGCGCAAATGTTCTAACAGCCATACAAAATGAGACGTTTAATATTGCTTTATATCGTAAGCAGGGCGTATCACACATATTCGGCATATGACGCCTATTTCAAGAATTTATAAGCTCTGATATCCATCGCGTTCAGTTGTGATAATATTTCACTGACGGACACCGTTCGAATTGATTTTGTGCCAGTTAATGTGGTTTCTTTGATGGTATTCACTCCAAGAGCATCGATTAATGCTTGAAGGCTGTTCTGTAACAAAAGGCATTGTTATAATAATGCTATGCGAATCGGCGCGAGAAGAGCCGAGCTTCTTATCCACTTATCACCTGCCAGCCTATTGTTTAAGTTCAATCATTGAGATCTGAGTTCATTAGGCCGGTTCCATAATCGTGTCCTAAAGTTAAGTAATTCATAACGATACTCAGCGCTATAACTCCGCCATTGCCGGTCCCAAGCCCGGATGTGAAAGGAGGAGGGTTGGGCGTCGGGCTAGCAACCCGTCCCCGTAAAAACCCAGCTTGCTATGGAAACGACAAGAGAAC
>NIUQ01004876.1:2069-12345 GCA_002796945.1 Plectus sambesii
TTCTCGAAATCACAGTAATCATCTCAAAAACACCTCGACGAGGTTTCGATCCCCTCCGTGGGAGAAATGAAGATGTTTCTACTCTCAAAGCTCTGCTCTACCCCGTAATGTCTTCATCGTCGGATAAACAGGTGCATTGTGGCAGTTGCGCACACGCTTCGGGCTCTCCGCCTATGCGATGACTCACTCTGATTCCATATCATTGGAAAGTTGTCAAAAAAGTCGGCGATGTCCTGTGCGACGATTGATTTTAGCGCCCGCAAAGTTCAACGGTCATGCTTAAAACGCCCGGCGCTCAGCATACTTCAAATCCAAGCCACATTCATCAATGTCAAGATAAATAATCCAAGATTACGTGTCATTTTTTGAAAAATGACTGACCCGTTGCTGTCCTTGTAACAGACTGCAGTCTTGGAATTACATAGGATTTACCGATCTTGATATTGATGAATATGGCTCTTGGTTTGGACGAATATTATCCATTTTCTCAATCTACGGCGCATCAAGCTTGGGGGAAGCTGTAACTCGACATGATGAACGCGCTGTTGTCGGGATCGTACATCGCGCCCATCGTCACCAATCTTCGTCAATTGGCCTATTTTGCCGTAATCTGCCAGCCCGCAAGCACGTCCGCGGATTATTTTGCACGTTCACCGCCCACCACTAGCGCCGTATACGCCCTCGTCTCCCAGCCGCCGACATTGCTACCATGGTTCCCTCGCCAGACATGCGCTTCGGGATTTAGCCTCAATGGACTCTCATGTCTTTCTGGTTCGGGCGGCTTGGCGGTGACAATTTTTTTGTCGATATCATAGAAAGGAGCTCAAAATGAGTTCTTTGTTTCAGTTGAATGAAAAATTTTGGCCAGCTTTCTTCCTTATGTCGTCGTGAGATCGATCACCACGCGCCCCCTCTATTCCTCTCTTTCTCTCTCTCTCTCTTCGCCCCCCCTCTTTCTCTCTTCATACATACTCACAAATAACCCCGTCATCGACGGTGCCCTGCTGTAAATTTAGGCTTAGGCTCCAACTATCGATGATGGAGCTATTTACGAGCGCGTAACGACCAAATTCGTCAATCCCTAACGACTTCATATGCCAAGGTCAGAGCCGCGCAAATGTCCTCACCCACCGTACCAACCACCGCTACGCTAGAAATTACTCACTAATCATAATTGAGATTCCAGCAAATTTGATTCGCTTTGCAGTTTTGATCGCTATAGTAATACTGCTCAGTGGAACGGAGATCTCTTTACTGGCGCTTGCGTCCTTAGATGACTGGCGGTGTAGAGAAAAAGGCGCGGGCACGCGCGGTTTTACTCATTAACGCCAAGTAATTGCTTGCGCCCTTGCGACCCTTGGGGGACAATCTCGCGCAATCCAGCTGGTCCAGTTTCACATGCACCCGCAGCAACTAGCGGTGCAGCTCAATGTCGCCGCCGTATCCGGCTACCTAACCCCTGTGCTGCTTCTCGGTGTTGACGATGCGATCGAAATCGAATTGGTCGTCCCCGGCCTTGGTCTGGCGTCAACTAATTCCCGTCGATTTGCCAGTCGCAATTGATTCGTCCGACTGTCTTTGTATTGGATACTGCTACTGAGTCCGCCAGGCCATTTGGCGACCAAATCGAACTTTTTTTCGCCCACCGAGGTTCATTCGGCTCGGCTATTTATTTGTTTACTCACGACCAACACCGAAAGAGTGGTCAGATGTCCCTCTTTTCGAGTGACTGATACTTAATCGCGACCTGGAGGCGGATGTGATGTGGTTTGAGCGTTCAACGTTGCACAGAACGCAATCAGAGCTGTGCCTGAGGATGGCGGGAATATGCCGCTCTCGTTCTGATTAGTTTCGTGCGCATTTATTAAACTGAATCAACAAACTCGGACTGCTCGACTGCGCTATGGCGGCTTCATTGCTGATCGGTAACCCTTCGCAGCCAGACACTTATATCGTCAATGGAGGTAGGCTATCTACTACAGAGCAGGCTACTTTTTCAATCAGTTTATACCATTACCATTTCACTAAGCATACTTTTAAAACCAAACCGGACATTTTCCAGTTTAAAGAGGATCTTTTCCAAATCAAAGATATTTGCCTAGGCAAATCAATATGAAATACATCCTTATTGAACTGGAAAGTGTATCCTTATTGCAGTTCCTTATTGAAGTGCTTATGGTATATGTGCTTTGATTGTGTCAAGGCGGTGATGGAGTATCTCTAAATTTACCTCTTCCTCCTCCGAATTCGCCGAATCCGCCCCTTCATACAACATATTTCATAGAACCGTTTCAACCGCAGACTTGCACGCAACTGAGAGCGCGGTGTTTGATCAGAAGAGCGGAAGTAACCAGAAATAGCGTAGAATAATCAATCACTGCGCTTGTAGTTCTGCTATTTCTCAATTGCAACAGTTTGATGAAATATACCCTCAGTTTTCTCAGGCTTATTTTTGGCCCTTTATCTTTTACTCGTAGCGGATGGATTGACTCAATGTGCTTTGCCTCCAGCGTCGCACCTGCCCAAATGGCTTTTCAGTGAAATTCAATCGATATTTAGCAGATATTATTTCTTCTTTTATTAGAAAAAGCGCCTCACCCTTGAATCCATCTTAATATGAGCAAATGGCCAATTAAGAGGGTCAGCTTTCTTCGACAGGCATTCGATTTCCGCTACCAGTGGTACTCAAGTTGCGTTTCAATCGATTCTACCTTAGCCTCTTTTCTCAAATATCACAGCCCCATTGCGCCGTCCAGTCTATCGCTGCTTAGTACAGCACTTTGTTATCCTCCACACTGCCTTTTGATGTCTTAATGAAGATAACCTCAACCTTCTTAACTAAAAGGTTGGTATAAATGAACATACCGTCAAATTGGCTGAATATTGAAAGCCCTGCAACAAACCCCTAATCTCGGATTGTACGAGACTCAGTTTTAAAAACAATAAGTGTGAGTCGACTAATGAAAGTAGAAAATAACCGTCTTCAGCGGACAGAAAGTTTTGTGCAAGTTCACATGCTAAGAGTTCCGTCCCGTCAATAACACCTCCATAAGGTGAATAAAAGTCCGTTTTATTTCTAAAGGCCACTTTGTCCCCTGGCGTTCCTTAAATTCACATGGCGGGAGTGGGCCTATGTTGAGTGTCGGTCAAAGTAGAGTAGCATTTCTGCAAGGATGGCGCAGTTCTGGTCATCGAAACTTCAACTTTCAGACTAGGATGACCAAGGTTGCAAATTACCATTGCAAGAGTAAGGTATTTAATATGCTGCAAAGCTTGTAGAATTAATAATATTTATGTGATACACTTAAGAATATATTCTTGATAATCGTTAGACGACTAGTGCTGCGAAGAGTAAAACCAAAGCCATCGTTCAAGCGTTCACTTTTTAATTTTAGGCGAAAATTTTGCTAAATTTAGTACAAGCTTATTGATTTACTCTTTTCAGCGCGTTGGGATTTTTTGTAAAACTTGCAACGGTATGCCTCTGCGTATCTTGGCGTATCGACTCCTAGCTTATGAAGAGGGATGCCGTTCACACAGCGTTCTAACTTCTCTTGATTTAGGCATGCTGTACGAAACAGTAGATCGAAACGTAATCAAGCATCGGCTTCCGACGCTAGAACAGCGGCTGGCGCCCACTCTGCGCGTCCTTCAAATATTCGGCTTCTTCCCGCTATGCGTGAACACGAAGGCGGCCTGCGTGCGTCAGCGCATCGAGTTCCTGCTCTGGACCGTGATGATCCTCGGCTTACTATTCCTCAACGCGTTTCTTTTCAAACTGAATATAGAAACGATTTGGCTGTACAGCGAAATTTTCGAATGGCTTCACGCGCAGACAATATGCTCCATCATCAATGGCCTGAAGCCGCTGATTGCCGGCGTGAGCATGATCATCTTCTGGCTGCAGGCGAGCGTTTACTTTCTTCTTTCGCATGACGCTCATCAGATAACGATTTGCGTTCATCATATAACATAGATACGCTCCTCTTTTAATCCTTCCTTCCTCTATGAATGACGATCGCATATAGTCTTAGACCCAATTGCTTCAGGCGACCAAGCATCGCCGCTTCCTCAAACGACTCACGCAGATCGACGCAATCTTCAGAGCCGAGTTCGGCGCCAGCCCCGACGTTCGAAAGCTGAATATTTTTGTCGTCGCGGTCACCGTCGTCGTGCTACTGTTTGTCTGCACAATTCGATCGGGGGAATTCTACTTTAATCAAGAACAGCTCGGAAGTCACTTGCTCGTCGACCTCAGTCTAATCATCGTACCTTTACTGTCGCTTTGGGTCATTCTACCCATCGTTTACTTTGAAGTCTGCAACCAGCTGGTCAGGTGAGCAATTTTTCTTTTCTATGATATATGTGAGATGTATGAGTCACGGTATTGGGCAGTATTAGAAATGCTGTGAGTATCCAATTGGTTCACTAGTTTCGCACATTTGCCTTTGTTAAGAATATTGCTTATATTTTTGTTATATTTTTGAGATTTTAGTCGTTCGGCTCAGCGATACGCATAAGAATTGAATTCCTGACACTTCTCAATGTCTGACGTAGAAATGGCGCTTTTTTGCAGATTTTGGACGCGGCAGTTGCAACAGGCGATAAAGAGGGATGGCCAACCGGGTCGGCACGCTCGGCGGTCGGTCAAGTTCTACTACGAACAGTTCCTGCACCTGTGCGGCTTGCAGAACGACATGTCCAATTTGTTCAATCCGTTCATCCTTTTTGCGCTCGGCTGGTCCGTCTTCTCCCTATGCCTCACCATCTACTTTGTCACGCAGACTGACGCACACTTTCCTGAAATCCCATCCAATGAAACCTTCAGTGGCGGTTAGTTTTCATATCCTATTTGTTCGAATGGAATGAAAGGCTTTTTTATCCAGGTTTTTAATATCAGTGGTAGGTATGAACCTGAAACCGACGAGCGAAGGGGGGGGGAAGTCGAACAACTACAATTATTTACAGCGATCTGCCTTATATGACCTTCTCCGATTTAGCAGAATCAATAACTTCCCAAGAATGGTTCATCACCGTTTCCTTCAACATGATGTATGGTTTCCTTCAAATCACGATGGCTGCGGGGCACGTTTGCGTGTTGTGCTTCACGGGAACGCGAACAAATGAACGAGTAAGACAACGCAAAATGCATGCAAATATTCCATTTTAGGGACACTAAACAGAGCTTTAATGAATGACTGTAACTCTAATTTTTTTCTGTTATACTTTTACATGCTTAAGTAGCCTATATATATATGGTCAGGATTTGGATAAACAGGGCTTTAATAGGATACCTGATGCGGTTTCCATTCCCAGATCAAAATTTCGGTTCCTGAATAAATTAGGTCATATGATGTTAACTCATTTCAATCAGAGAAAAATTTCCCGTGTAACAATAATGACGTTTCTTTTTTGGTCTTCTGTTATTGTATAGTTTTTGTTCTGCTAATTAACAGCAAATTTGCGAATTTGCGATAAATGAAATCCATTGTTTTCTACAAATTGCAGACTCGTGCGATATTGGCGGCATTACTGTCGACGTTACCCGAAGAAGAATCAGCTGCCGACAGATTCTACGTCAGTCTGCTTTCACTTTTTACACTAAAATTATTACCATTTCCTGATTCAGGTTACATGCTTCATGTTCAAAATCAACACGCAGTACATGTGGGGTGTGACTGCATGGCGAGCGTTTCCATTTGAACGCGGCGCATTTTTCACGGTACGTTTTACNACATGCTTCATGTTCAAAATCAACACGCAGTACATGTGGGGTGTGACTGCATGGCGAGCGTTTCCATTTGAACGCGGCGCATTTTTCACGGTATGTTATATGTGTCAACACTTATTTAAGTAGCTTGCAACAGCATACAATTTTTTGATATAAAGGGGCGCGTTACATTTGTATTTATTGATTTGATCGACAATATTTCGATGAGTACTGAATTGCACTACTTTTCTTTGAAAATAATCTTGTGCACTCTTATCAGCTAACCTTAAAATATCAAGAAACATTTCTTAACTTCTCTTTAAGCTATCGAAAAACAACATTTGTTTAATATTATGCAATTATCCTGCATCTTTTTCTTTTAATAAATGAGATTAAAGATGCATGGCGATTACACGCGGCTCTAGATTCGCCAGACTACAAATGAACATAATACACTAAGAGTATTTTAATGTAGATAAGTGAACACATGCATTCTTTTTCAGTTGGTCAGCTTAATTCTCACCTACTCAGTTCTGTTGCTCAAGTTCAGAAATGAAAGAAGAGGTACGCCGAGCCTAACGGCGCAAGAAATTGCCAATAGCACACCAGATAGTGTTGCTCGGCAAGAGTTGTGAATGTGTATTCTACCACTTCTTCACATTTCGCTTATTTTGCTTGTCATTCGAGTGTCAGTATTCCCATCGGATAATGAACCTCAATCATGGACATCACATCGGTTTTTGCTCGATCGCCATGCTAATCCAGGTTGCAGTTAATAAAAGAATCTTGTAACGAAATTTAGTGCATTTGAAATGCTAATTGTATATTGTGTTTTGTGTTCGGAATCTGTATATTAAGCCAGTATTTCTTTATGTCTAAATTTTGTGCATTAAAGCATTCAGTATCTACGTTTGCACCACATTTGTTAGCATGGGCGTCTTTTAATGAATCAACAATGACAGCTTTCACATCCGTGCGAGTGCAAGACAGTGCATTAGCGAGTTCTTTCCAACCAAGACGACAGCTAACTTCAATTTGGCACAGAAATAAAACATGACGCTTGCTTATTAGTATAGTTACCTTAGCATCTATACTTTTAGTCTTGAACTGATAACATGCGCCTGCAATTAAACGCTTAAAAACACTCACTAAATGCGTGTGATCAGGTGCACAGCGATGACGCACAGTGCTCTGTTGTGACACGCTGCAAATTTTGCTGGTCCTCACTTTCACACGAATTGCTTGTAATTCAAACATAAGCCTCCGGTATCATCGTCTATAACTTTATGTTCATAACTAATATTTGAAAATGGAATTAAGGCAGAGTTCTCAAGTACACGTCAACCTCCAATGCTTAGGAACATAAGCAAGGAGACTCAAGAAAAGTAAAACAGTAAGACTGTCCCTTTACTGTGGAAGCCTCAGAAATATATGCTCAAAGTTCAAATGACGAAGCTGACAAATGGTATACAAAAGCAGCAAAACAAGGACATGTTGATATGCGATTGGACCTCATAAAAATGTCGTAGAGTGAGTCGTGCTAACAACCTTAAGCAATTAATATCAAATGTAGTTTCAGCGCCTATTGCATCAATGCCTCTCACTGTAATATATATATATAATATGAATTTGAGTGTGAAATATTAGCTGTCTGTCAAATGTCTCTTAGAGAAATGAATCTGTAGATTCAGACATCATTTTTTATTAACCTGTTGTAACAGGACAATATTTGAAAGAATGAAAGTGGGTTGTGCAGAATAAACTTTGCTAATATTTTATGCAGAATTCAGGCAGTTGTTTTTTAAGGTTACTGCCGTATAGTTTGCTAAGAAATGTGTAAGAAGAGGTAAAAGTACATTAAAAAAACATCTTCCATGCACCGGTTGCAAGTGAATAATTGTTAGACTTTCCCAGATGTTTATTATAATTGTTGTATTTGCAATAGTTTCCTGAAAAAGGCTCATGATGACTAGCATTGCCCACACTCATTGAATATTCAATGTGTGACGTGTGTAGGGCTGTAATGTAGACGAGGAACAAACCATATTATACATGGTTACGACCATTCACTGTAATACGACCATGTCGTTTGCTACCCCCAGTCGGAGCAGCAGCGGTATTGTTCTTTTGATGATTTGTTCAAAGATGGAGCGAGAGGAGGAATATTCCCTGAGAGAGACCGCAGTTTCGTCCTTGCGAAGTGTCCGGGGGCGCCTTTTAGGTGCATTTATTCTCCAAGACATAGTAAAAATTGATCATTATATTTCAGATGACCAAGATTATATGTTTATGTTCCTTATCCTTTATTGGCACTAATTTCAACGTCAGAAATTTCATATCTTTGCAACCAAAAATACTCGCAGTAGAGGATTAGTCAAAGAAAGTGGAAGTCGTTTAGAGGAATATTGTTGTCATGAGACATTTGTTCGATATTGTACCCTATAAAGGCCAGTAAAAGTTTCGCCGAGTAACAAACGAACTGCTCTGGCAAAAGGATATATGAAAGAAAGCACTCTAACAGTCCGATAGAACTACACCTATAGCTGTTGTATAACAATCCAAATAGAAGATGCTATTCGGCGTAGTTAAGCTAAAAATCGGCATTGGCTCAGTTCTCAAGGTAGTGGTGTGTTTTTTCCTCCAAGTCACGTTCTTTGGATTCGAAATTTAATTTGTCAAAGTTACCGTTCAAGGTTATTCCTTTGTGCCTAGTGGCGGATGCAACTGACGCCAAAAAAGTCTTCGGCGTTAATCGCATTACGAGGCAGTCGTTTTCTGCGTTTGGCGGATACGGCAAATTTTATCGTATTACATCGTATTTGGAGTAAAATATTTCCATTCATTCAGTCAGGTTTTTGAATTTACACCAGGCGCAATGCCAGAGAGGAGTTGACATTAAGGGCAGTGTACTCTCTGACTCCCATATTTTCTGGCGATCGCTGATGAGATTGATTGTAAGAGTGCACGAGGTAACTGTCAGCTTGTGAGTGGCTGTGCAAGGGAGAGCGTGGAGGTACGACCTGTCTTGGAGGAAAAGTGCCCTAAACAAACCACGAAAAATAAAAAGAAGAGTGCGCTTCAAAATATATCGTTGTGCAGTTTTCAATTAGCAGTTTTGACGTCTTCCCTTCTTTCGTTACAAACTAACGTGTTCAGAAAAACACACTCGCTTTAGTGGCGATCTTATCACGAGCAGTAATTTGTTTGGTCTAGCCGCTTCTATTCTGCTTTCTTTTGTGTCTCAAAGTATAGCTTAGCTTTTTATTTCTCCCCGAAGAAGCGCTTTGTTGCGTATCTGCTTTTTGCTTCGCGACGAGTTGTACAGAGAAGACGCCGCGAACCGGAACAAAGATGGTTGGCCGTGCGATACTGACCGCGTCGCGTGAATGAAAGATTGGAAGATGGACGGATTTGGCGATGGTAGACCGGTCGGAAGGTAATGAGAGTGAGGAAGGGACAGCCGAGCCGATAGACGCGGGGAGAGGAGGGAGCGACTAAAAACGGGGCGTCGGTCGGGTGCCTTTGTGTCGGAAAACGGCCTTCTCCGCCGGTCTGTTCGTTCCGGCACAAGGCCGGCGCGCTCTCTCTTCGGCCACCCGTCGCTGCGCAGTTCTCCCTCCAGCGATTTCCTCTTTCCTCCGACGGTCACCACCACTTTTCTCCGATCCGCCGTCCGCTGTCGCCCCCCTCCAACGATCTCTGATTCGCCACTTCCGGTCGTCATTCCTCTCCAGTGTCAGTCACCCCGTTTTGCCACCTACTTTCGCAGCCTTTCTTCGTGCAGATGTTGCGCATATGAAGTTGTAAACCTAGATGGGCCTCTTGGTTAAAATGCGCATCAGAGTTTTAGAGGAAGATGAAGGATAAAATCTTGATCGCCTACCCATCGGAAAGAGGGACGTAGTAAAGAGGGACGGGCATCGGTCTTCTCTTTGGATGCCCCAAAATATAATCAGGGACCGCCTTTAACTAATGGCACATTTTCTTCTAAAGAGCAAATGTGCCTTTGTCTCAGATTTCCTTCAATGCGTCTGATGAGAAGTTGACATGCACAGGTTACCAAATGGCGTTTTCACTCGTTTTACTTTCTCTGCGGCGTCTGAAGTTTATTTCTGCCCTCCGATCGCGCGCCCTTGATGAAGTCACGGAATCGTGCCTTGCAGAAAGTGCAAATGATCACTCCAGTTCCTCCACATTAGACGTCAATAATTTAGAGAACTTTATTTAACTTTTGTGTCTGTGTATAGCTGGACCACTCGCTTGGCCGTAGACGCTTGCTCGTCTAGACTTTGCTTCAAATCCAAATATAGCTTGATAATTGAACATGGTCCTTTATGCTTTGTACTATGAATGTGTCTGTGCATTCATATTCTTTACACTCGCTCTTCTTTCGTAATTGGATGTATTAATGAATTAAACGTGACAGTCGTAGAGATTGAAAGGGAGAAATTAAGGAAATAGTAATAAGCTTCTTTAGTTGGCGAACAGATGTTATGTTAGGAAAAATTCCGAACACATATCTTAAAGAATAAATTTTTGTCCTCCGGGTTGCCGGTCCTTTACGGA
>NIUQ01004877.1:0-12307 GCA_002796945.1 Plectus sambesii
AAATCGCTTTCGTCATGCGTAAAGAAGCTCATCTATGGTTTCTGCGGCGATCAGTGCGCTCAGTCGGTCAGTATTTTATTGTCTTTTCCTCTCACAATATTACAGTAACCCTAAGTTTTTGCCCATACGCATGTCCCGAATTTATTAACTGTCAAACAGCGGTGCAAGTAAGCAGGTAATTATAAGCACGGATAAAATCATTCAATTACTCGCTTACTTTGTTAAGCTAATGCATAAATTAGTAAGTCACTGATCAACACGGCTGGAATGGTTAATTTTCATTATAACTTTGTGATCTAAGACAATAGTCTTGTCCCCTCTACTAGCGAAGTTACGAAGTGAGTCACGATAAAGTTTTCAGCTTATTGCTGCCTATATGTAAGGGCAGCATAATATTGACGTTTTCTTGAATTTTCACTGCTGATATTAAATCCAATGATCATTAATGATATTTGTAAAAGTGAGCTTGAAATTTGGTGGGGTTCATCAACTTTCTTCACAACGGATTATCGCACATCCTGATATATTAATCTTATTCATTACAGGACGATCGGCCAGTTTGTCAACCAGATGAAGTGATCAGTTTGCCAGAGGAGTTGGCGACCAGTTTGTGCTCCATAGCGCTCTGCAACTCTACGACTATTTACGACAAATCGCTCTACAAGCCTAAGTTCACTCAGGTGCGCTTTTCATAATATCTTCTGTTCAAAAATAAAATAGCGTTTTATGAATATTTTAATGGATACTTAGCATCAAATACTAAATTTACTGGTTTCGTTTCTTTTACACTAGGGAATTCATTCTTAAAGATCCCGACATTCTTGCAACTATTTCTATATTTTTATGCAATTTATTTATTTATCACTAACTTTTTTGTGCTAATATAGAGCCTTAGTGCTTATAAAGAAGATTCAATTTCATAAGTTACTTACATGTCCTTAAAGGGGATTTGATTCATTTATAGCTGTTGGGAAGAAGCCGTAAATTTTTGTATGTTGCGCATGAAAAATTGACTCTGTGTGAGTCGCTTCGTACTTATAATTAGCTAACCACTAAACAGCCAGATTATGCGCTACTAACTACAATGTAAGGTACATTATATGCAACTAGGGATAAACTCAGTTTTCCTTCAATAAAATCTGGCTTCCTCACCCTCTTCCTCGACTCGCTCCTGACGATTCGGGCGTATAAAAAACTTCAGCGTATTTATTTTAGGGAATCGTCGTTGCGCAATCAAAAATCGCCGATCGTTCATTAGACTGCAAAATCACAGTTGACTCAATAGATGAGGAGCTTTGCGATGTGCCCGATGCGGCTTCGACTACTACTACACTTCGAACGCCTACTGCGCTCCAATCAGTTGTCTCGAAAGTGACGAAAGTCGCGCTGTACCCTTTCGGTAACGGAGGTCAGTTTTGAACTAAATTTTTGCTTGCGCAACTCATTCATACAAGAAGTTCAAAGGTTGGCAGAGAGGGGGCAGTGGAAGGATGATGCTACTGCTTCCATAGAGCCTCTTAGTCCTCAGTGATTTTTTTGACTTCTAATAAATCAATTTGAGATTGTTATCTGTTCGATATTACAAGGTTGTGCAGCATTAAGTTCGTCATAACTAAAATTTTATGATTTACAGCCAGCTCGTTAAGCGGAGCTTATATCAGTTTGCAGTATTTTTCTCATAGTTAGATATTGCCGGTGCTCTGACAAGACCTCTTGAAGTCTCGGGTTTGGCACAAGTGCATTAAGATTTTCAATTAAACAAGCAGTTCTGTCGCTCAGCCAAACACATGTAGTGCCAGAACAAACAGAGGACTACAGCTCTTTGCACCTTCAGACGACCATTACTTTCTGAGCCAACAAGTCGGCGTTTACGAAGACTTCGCGAATGGTACATGCACATACTTCAGAACACTACGTAGCTCAAGGTTTCTGTTATATTTTTCTTTCAGGAGCTTGGAAGAATATGCAGGAATTGACTCTACAATATGCTCGTCATTTCGGTCGATTAATCGTCATATCTGGCGTGATTTATGACTACGATCATGATGGATTGGCAGACGGGCTCGACGCCATACGAATTCTGTAGGTGTTTGCATCTTGTTTCTTCGAGATCCAAAGCCAAGTCACTGACTTGGTGTGTCTTCAGTAACTTCAGATTAAAAAAATTTGGCATATTATCGTATGATGGAAGTGTAAGGTAACCAAAATTTAGTACTGCCTTGCGTCAGCGCGGATTTTTCATTCAGTCGAACCACTTCGGGTACGCGCGTGAGTGTTAAATTTTTCATGAATTCTGCTCTTTTGAGAGAGCTACCAGTTTTGGATACCTGATGTATATTACTTCACTTAATTTTTCTTCGCCCTCTTGAGATCCGCGTCACAGATGGTGGTGACCTTTTAATCAAGGTTTCAAAAGTTAAACAAAAAGTACCTTCATCTCGCCGAGATCTTGAGGATGCAACAGGTTGAACGAAACTTAAATTAATGAGCACTAAATAGTGCATATCTTATAAACAATAACACTATAATTATTCGTTATTGTGCAGTTCCTGCAACACAATATATGAACCTGCTGCACAAAGTAATCAATTTTACTCCGGCATAAGCTGTGAGGCTGAATACACTCCTCATTAATCAACAATGTCCATTCATGCTGTTCTTTGTTTAGCGGAAGCAATCTGTCGAACAGGAACCTATCCACTCACATCTATCAAATTATCATTCGCTGCGACGCCGCTTGGGTCAAGGACAACTCCTGCCAGAACACATCAATGGCTAACGTTCTTTCCTTTGTGCTGCCAAATCAACCAAATGACATCAACTGCCTTGTAAGATATTTTGCACAAAATTTACCATACAGAAAGTGTTCTGAATCATGCACATCCAGTGTTTACTTTTCCCCTTTCTACTCAATGAAGGTTTAATAAGCTATTTCATATAAAGGTACATCGTAGCATTTTAGGATTAATTAGTTATATATCATTTAATTTATAATATCACGTCTTTCTTTTTATAATGAATGATTATTTGTCAATAATACCTTGCTAATGATTAATGCTTTCACTCATCTTTTTATTGACAAACCATTGGAAAATAACAAAAAATTGTAAAAACATATTATTAATTGACAACTAAATCATAGGACATTAATAATCCTTGATCAGTTCGATCCACAAAGCAACAAAGCAAAATTTATTATTACTTAAAATAGACGAGCGTCCCACATCGGGCAAGCGCATAAAGAATTCTTCATATTGTCCATTTATCTATTCGTATTCCGTTTTTAAACTGATTAATCAATTTTAGTTTATTAGTTTCAGCTTAAGTTAACTATAAGTTAAAAACTATCAATTTGTTACTAAAGAAACTCATTGCAGCCGGCTAACGACTATCTCCTGCAAAACACAGCTCGCGTCCGCGATATTGAACTGCTGACAGGCTTAGAGTTCTTCAGCAATCGTAAGATATGGCCACGAGACGAAGCGATAAGACTAAGGACGCATGTCAATCAAGAGCTTTGGCAGTTAGTGCCGACTGTTAAAGATCAGTGACACCGCAATGAATTTACTGAAATATTTTTGAGCACGGGCTGACTGAATGGAGTTGCATAGAATCATAATATATGAAAATATAATCTCTGAATGTTGGCTCGTTAACTGATTGTTGCGATTATCGTACAAATGTTATGAGCGTGTACGGTACGTCGAAATTTTCGAGATGCTTGTATGCTTCAAGGGTGCGCTCGCCTTGTCTCAATAGCCGATTCTTAGATAAATTTGAATCTCAAAGACGATTTGGAAGGTGCAGACAAAGCAAAAATAAAAGCAGAGAAACGGAGTATTGAACCGAAAAACAGTGTCAAATCAAACAAAACAACGCTCGCCTTCAGCGATTCACAGTTTTAAGAAGCGTCACTACAAGTGCACAAACCTATGTTATGAGGACTCTGACCGCAATACATTCAGACAAGAACTAATCTTCTAGAAGCTTGACTTCAATTAGGTCGAATTTGTTGCGCGCGGGCGCGCTGGTATATGCGACGCGACTGCGACGCGCGCACGCCTGTTAGAGCGATGACCGCTCTTGAGGAACACGAGACGAAATCGAGTGAGACGATGAAGAAAGATTGGAGAGATTATACAGCGACCGATCTCTGCGCTTCACAAAATGATCTGTAAGCGTACTATTTCATTATTTTATATTCACAACCGCGACTATCATTATCGTGAAATTAGCTAGTCCTAATTTTTCACTATTTCCACTTTTTAATTTTAAGGTACGATGCTTAATATTTTGAAACAATTGCTACAAATGTATATAAATGAGCTAAAATATAAATATCACTTATCAATGAATTGAAACATTAAGGGACGTCTCCAGTAAAATTTCACTGAATTTACAAAACACTCTTTGACTATGTTGCCAACTCCCTTCTGGGAAAAGCATGGTGAATTCTTCAGAGAGAGAAAATTTTAGAGAACGAATCTTGCGCTGGAATCCCCCTAAATCAGTGAAAACCCTCCAACCACTTCCAAAACTCGAAGGATCAGGGGAAACTTTGGAACACGGAATCAAGAAATGGCTTCAAAAGCCAGGAAGTGGTAAAACTCATCCACAATACGGCGACTACTGCTCTATGAGATACATAGCTTGGTTTGCTGATTCGGGAGTGGAATTCGATTCAACTACCATCAGGTTTGCTTTCATTTATTTGCTAAGCAACAGTAGTAGGCAAGGATGTATGAAAATGTGCATTCTGCCAGAGCTTTATTTATAGCTTTCCCAGTATCGGTAAAAGAAGTAGCTCATCAGTCTATGTAGTTCCATGTTGCAGAGGAAATAAGCCATGGATGTTTCCGCTTGGAAAAGGGCTCGGATTGGTTCCTGGATGGGATACAGCCGTTTTATCAATGAAGCAAGGAGAAACTGCCGTTTTCTATCTTCCTGCTGCAATGGGTTATGGAAGCGGCAAGTCACAAAACTAAAATTAATTTCAAAAATGCACTATTAATTTAATCAGTCGATATGCTTGTCTTAAAACAAATTTTCCAATATATCTAAATGTTTTCGTGCTGCATTTATCGCGCAGGTTATCAAGATAGATTATAGATATTTACTCATTAGCTTAGTGTACTATATTGAAGGATGGCCTCCAAAAGTACCGGGCAACAAAGCTCTCATCTACGAGGTTGACTTGATCAAGTTCGAAGAAGAAGACTGCAGTAAGGAACGAAATAGATCAATCACTCGAACTTATCTCAGAAAGCCCGATTCTTCGCTTCAAGAAAATGAATGGGATACACCCAACGATGGAGCAATTGTCACCGGTTTGTTTTATTTTCCTATTGTCTCAATGGTGCATTTTTTTGTGGAAGAAAGCTTTGCCAAGCTAAACCTCCGAGATGAAACAAAACTGGACAAAAAATGATGCTAGACAGAATTTGGATACTCAATTTAGTTGGAAAAGTGCCGTCGCAAGCTCTAGCCGCGGGTCATGACCGGTCCATAATTTCTATCAGACTGTTATCATGAACAACACTTTCTTTAAGTTATTTCAAATCGTGCCCCATTTTGTCATTAGTTTAAGAACACTATCATGAAAGGTTATAGCTGAAAGTGTGTTATACTATATTTTCGCATTTTCCACATTCTGTGATGATATTTATATCGTTGCACAATTCTTGTCTGTTCGTTTTGGTATTCACAGAAAAGTTTCAGCTGCCATCAAGGTGACTGCAAATAAAAAGATAATAATGGAGACTGACTGCTTGGAATGGAAGTGTTCAGAGGGCTACATGAAGGGACTTCCGGCGGGCGCTGATACGGCGCTGAAACGAATGAAAAAAGGAGAGCGATCGCTGCTTCATTTTAAAGCTGAGCACGGCTACTCTGAAGAGGACAGGGGGGCGCTTGGCTTAGTTTCGACCGAACTAATCGAGATGGAAATCGATCTGAAAGACTATACAAATGTCAGACATTGAACCAGTATAATAATTGTTTCCTAAAGTTAAGCAATTCCTAGCGATACTCAGCGTTATGATTCATAATGAACTTAAGTAATGCATAGTTAAGAACAGCTAAGGACACAATTATGTTACCGGCCCATTGTACAATGTTCATAGAAATTAATACCAAGCCTGGCTTGACCAGAGGGCCCATGCAAATAGAAGAACTCGACAAATTTTCTTCGATAACTTCGTCATTGAGGAGCGTGAATAATGATAAATGGTGCTGCTAAGCGCACCCATTCTTCATTCTATATAACTTTAGTTCTAAAACCATATCCCATCACTCCCTTATGCAAATGAGTGCACTGAAATAAGGGGAAGTTCCTCAGTCCTTGAACTACCGCTAAAAAAGCAGTTCTTACTGTCTACAATCAGGAATTCAAAAGCGCTCCATAATATAGTGACTTTCAGCTCCTATTTCTCACTCTAATCTTGGCCTGGGCCCTATTTTCACTGAAGTTCAGTCACTAAAATCTGAGGTAAACCTGATGAGTACCGTATTTAGCCATATATGATCTCTTATCAAAAGTATGAGACGCAGTCAACTATTCTCAGATTTCAGCAACTGAGTAATAGTGAAACAGGGTTAGGACTCTTTATTCGTGAATTCTTTCCGTCAAAGTTTAAGATTCCATTTCGACTTAGGCCGCAGCGACGTGGGCGTTGAGCGACGACGAATACTTGGCAAATTGCGAGACGTTCATTGACGACGGCGACAAATTGATTCGGGCAATCTCACTCATTCGCTTCCAGTCTTCTGCCCAGCTAAACCGAATTTTCATTTAGGCGAGCCAGTACGCCCCAGCCTACCTAAAACTGCGCCGGGCGGAAGGACTGCTCCGGTGGCGGAAATGCGGCTGCATTCGCGATGACCCACGTAAGTGAATCATTCTAAATTTCAATCTTCTTTTCAAATTGAATCGCCCCTCATTTGTTTAATCGAATGGAGAAGAATGTACGTCTTTCCACAAATGAAACAGACGCTATTTAGCTTCTTTTAAAACGTTTGAGTAACGCGGTCGGACTTAACTTCTCGAATGGGTGATGCCAAGCTGGAGCACAGATAGAAATATTCAAAGATAGCGTAAATCGGCCTATAGAACCGCTGTTACTCGAACAATCTTCTCTCATTGAAGGATATTATTTGTCTTTCAACTAGTTATACCGAAAAATTTCGCTTCTACATCGACTTTTCACGCAGTTACGGGCTATACTGAACTCAGCTTTTGCGTTAACTTTACTCTTTTTCATAAATTTCTTTCTAATAAAAGAGAGTGCATTGAATGGCATTTACTTTGAAAGTACTGTAAATGCCGAGTCATAACTTCAAAACTGAAATTCTCCAGTTTGGAGGTTTGTATCCCATCTTGGCGTCACTCTTCTCTCATAATATACCATCGTCCTCCCAATGTTACTGCCTTCTCGAAGCAACAAATTGTGGTTGCCGCTTTATTCGCGGTGTACAGCATATGCAGTAGCCGAACGCAGACGTATTCGACGAAATCAGCTCTATCTTATGGCCTGTCTCCATTTGTCGCTGGCATGCTACGAGTTGGAGAAGCTGGATGAGACGGTGGAATTTAGCGGACGAGCATTGGCCGAAGAACCAGGCAATCCGACGGCACTTGGTCGGCGAGCAAAGGTTGGCTGTTTATAGTCGCTTAATTAACCATTTTGCGTAAACTTAGAGCATCTCAGTTAATAATTCTACATCGCACATTCGACTGGCCTCATAGTTCAATCACAACTTTCTGCAGGGTCCCGGTCCTTGTTTAAGTGATGTATAATGGTGTGGGTGGTATGCAACGCAGAAGCAACTTTCTGTGAAGACATCTGCATCTCAGATCATACTCAAATAGTTCGAAAACTTTCAGTATACATAAGGTACATTTTCAGGCAAGAAAACTGCTTGGCGATTATGAGGCTGCCGCAGCGGACTTGGAAAGCATCGTGAAAAGTGATCCTGCCGATAAAGACGCGCAAGAAGTATGCCTTCGAATTTGACTTTTTACTGACCTAGACAGCTGAATGCCAAGTTTTGTAAATTAAGAATATCGCATCAAGTTTATTTTACAGCAGTTGTTTAATCAGTGAGTGTGAAATTTTTGACTGAATCAGGCAAACCGCTGCGAAAGCTGACAGCTTACCATTCAGCTATTTATTTCACGTATATAATCAAGCATTGATTGTAGTTTTTGGCTTGAAATGGTATCTCGCGATGGAAAGTGGTGCTTTGAGAAACTAAAATTAACCGACTGCGGTTTCCGGCTCGCCATCATCTTAATATTTGAAAATTTGTTAGAAGAGCTTGCGCTTAAAGTTATTCAGCAGCGCAGTTCAGATTTTGCAAACATGATGGAAAGAATAGCTTTATTTGATGAATTTTTTCTGCTTTTCTTAAAAGAATTCACTGTGCTCTTAAGTATATTATATAAATGTTCAAGCTGGTTTCTTTTCCATTTCAGGAGTTGATTGCGATACGTAAAGTTAGCAAGTCGACAGGAAAGAAAGTCTCGTTCACAACTCCTAGAACATCTTAGTCCGAGAATTAACAAAGAAACAAGTCTTCATTTACTATTGTATTGCTTTTTTGCTCATATTTTACTGGAGCTTGAAATGAACGATAGGCTAACTTTTATTGATGTTATCGGTGTATCGACTCTAGTACCGTAAAACTCCAATACAATTTTTATAGTGATAATGTACTTGGCTATCGATTAAAATATCTATGTTGATCACGTACTCTGATGATTAATGGTTGTTCGATATTAGTATAAGGATGCGCGCACACACTGATACCGTTTAAATTAAATTTCGAAAGATCGATTATGGAAACTGATTACAAAATTGGTGCACCCACGCATCTTTGCTTTCACTGATCATGTATTTGTGTTTCTTATAGCGTTGAGTAGTGCAATTTTTAAAGGGAAAGAAGTTTGCCGTAGCTAATTAGAGGAGAACTCACGGACGGTTTAGAATACCTATCAAGAGGATGGGCACGAATCAGTAACCCCAGAAGAAAGGAGAGTGAGTCAGTTGTTCACGTATCGTGTCCGATTGACCGTGCCTGCAATTTTCGCCGAAAACTTGTTCCGTTGCATGGATGAAGCATATTCTCAAGAAAGGAGTTTTGTGGAACGGCAAAGAACGATATAACGTGCCCGTCTAGTGGCGTAAACGCAACCCATTCAAGACCTTTTCTGTGAGAGCATATCGAATCCAATTTCATAAAGCTCTCAACTCGTAGCACTCGACTCTCTGAGTTTAAAACTCAATTCTTAGATGACAAAACAGCGATGGCAATGCATATCGGGTATTGAGCGTTGAGGAAGTTTTGCGAAATAGGGGGCCTAGCAATAACAGTTGACGTGTACGCGTTCCCTTCGGCTCGTGGAAGAGATAAATTCTTCGCGTTGCTCTGCCTTGTCGCTGCGTGACTCGCGCCAGGCGAGCTGTCTTCTCACGCCAGCAACAACAGCAGCTCGTTAATGTCGTCAGCGAAGTGCATTCTGCACTTTCCAGCGCGTGATAGATAATAATTCAAGAGGCGACCTAATCGCGACGAATAGAGCAACTGACGGCGTTTGGTTCTGCGGAGCGCGCGTGGCGAGAGATGGAAGAAGCGCCACATTCCGTAGTCCCATCGATCATCGACGACTTATACTCGAGTTCGCTAATCTTCAGCGCTAATGCGGACGGCCGTCGCATCTGCAAATCGTCGCACAGTACCACGAAAATAGACACGCGAACGCTCAAATGACGGCAATATGTCGGCCACGTCGACACTTACGAGAAAGTCAAAACCGAGAGTCCATTAACTAAGAGTGCGTTACTGCGCGCTTTTTTTGCTTGCCGCTATGTGGGCGAATGGAATGAGTTGATGTGCGCGTTTTCGACAACACATTGAGAGCATAGCATAGTCTTAAGGGCTATTCTGATAACCAACTCCATTCTAAATTACCATTCTCGCGTCAAGTGGCAGAATGACATTAGGAATCTTTTGGGAAAAATCACATATTTTCGAACTGGTTTTTGCTTACTGCTCAAATTGCGTTGAACAAATGTTTTGTAGACATTAAAATAAAGTGTTTACGTCTGACTAAGAGCAGACATCGAGATTTGCTGGCAAACATCCGTTCCGATTTTCTCGCGCTCAGCGGGCTGTTCCCTTCGGGACGCGGTCTTGCCACTCTGCCTTAATCGCTCATACTTACACAGTTCCCGTTTAATATTGTATACATTCTTGCTAAAACGAACAGCCAAAAGGTCTTTAGACGCCAGCGGAGCAAACCTCGAACCGGCGGGCAGAAAATTTGCCGCGACGGTGGATTGCTTGCTGTCGTTTCCCATTAGACGCGCGGTCGATTGTGATTTACGGGTCGATGTCGAACGGCCGTCGCCCCGAGTCATCGCTCGATCAAGCTAACTCGGCTTTAAGGTCCCCTATCGGCCCTTTCGCTATTCTGTCACTCAGTTAGTCAGTTATTGACTCGAAGGCGACTCTTTTTCACTTTCCTGACTGCTCTGGCCTGTTTAGTGGCGACTAACAAAGGAGAATTTGATTGCATTGTTCTCTGCGTAACAATTCGATTGTAATTTATTTTAATATTTGATTTAATAAAGAAGTCATACGAAAGTCTAGGTAAACATAGGTTTAACAGAGCTGAATTACTATCATTTTATTAATACTGCACTATAAGATAAGTAAAACGGAATATTAAAAATATTTGAATCGTAACGGTTTTTATTAATGCTTTATCCCGGTACCGGTGTTTTAACCTGAAAATTTCCTCAAAAAGTTGGCTCTTCCTTAATCATTTCTGCTGAAAACAAGCATTTTGATTCAATAAGTTGATATATCGATGATATCGTACCTCTCGTAAAAGTTAACGCCTCTGGTCGGTAACATCTATTATTCTCTTGTTGTTTTGACTTTGCCGACTGCTCAAAGTTCCTAAAGGTAAGTAACAGTTTGCTTAATCATCTGTTTAACGTTTTTTCTTAATAATTTTTTATCTATTGCTAAACAGAAACGTGAACATTACAGTAGCTAACCTTTTCCGAAATTTTCCTTTCGCTAATTTGTGCGAAATTAAAATTAAAATTTTAGTGAAGAAAGAATTTATTGAAGCATCACTGATCTAGACTTTGAACATTTTGGTAGAGTTTCAGTGCAATTTCATACATAGCAGAGTGAACATCAGATTTTGTTACTAATTCATTCATTGAATTCTAGCATTATTTTCTAATTATATCGCGACCAATTACCCTAACTTTTTTCCTCCTGTCTATCCTTCTCGCTTTGAACACTGCTGAGCGCTTTCTCTCCTTTGCTGTTATTCCCGATTCACTCTTCGTTCAGCGTGAAATATATGTTTTCGAACTCTTGCCAATTCAGTTACGCTGTAGCCCTTAGTATTCACGCTGCATTGGCTTGAAATTAGAAAACAAGAATATTTGCCCAAAGCTAGAATTGTTGCTTAAAACTGTGCATATAGTGCAAAACAGTCCCTTTTTTCGCGTCTGAAAACAGCGCGATATCCTCTTATCATAAAGTTACCAAACAACAAAAAATGGAGTCTTGAAAAGATAGCTTACCCACGTTGATGCTATCGTATAGACGCACTGTGAAAACTGAGTGAACGCGTACAAAACGCAGGGAAAGAATGCAGGACAAAGTCGTGTTAAGCCGCGCGTATAGCCGTGCGTGCGACGGCATTACATAAGAGTATATAAATCTATCCCTATCACGGTATGTCTAAGCTATTCATACTTGCTGTGTTTCACATTATATGCATAATCTTATTTTAATTAGCATATTTTTGACCGAGAACCATTGCGATCATCCTCTCCTTCCAAAGCTTTCTACCTCAAATTGATTGCTTAACCGCGATTTTACTGAACCGTTTAAAGAAGTGAAATAGAGTGGGTCAATCACAAGAACTGCTTTTGTAGTGATCACATAGGCAGTAAACACTATAGATGCGTCGCGGTCCAGCACTCGGTCCAGGCTGCGGTTCGGTCCCGTCGACCTTATTTGCAATATTTCAATATTGTTTTTTAGACTATGAAAGTACTGCATAAAAGGTCTTGGAATCAATTGAAAAAAACTTTTTGTGACGAAACTTATGATGCGCTTGTTGTATCGCAAGCCTGGACCGGACCGACCTATGCTCAGTCCGGTCCACACGGTTCGGTCCAGGCTTGCGATACAACAAGCGCATCATAAGTTTCGTCACAAAAAGTTTTTTTCAATTGTTCACAAAACCTATTAGGTAGGACTTGCATAGTCTAAAAAA
>NIUQ01004878.1:0-12348 GCA_002796945.1 Plectus sambesii
GTAAGGGGCCATGACACGCTGTACAAACTGTCGGTTGCGACCCCCCTTCGCTTTGGGGATTTTCGACGGATCGAAGTCGGGTGGGTAGTATTTCTGAAAACATTTTTTACATTGTTTTAATTAAGCCTTAATTAGACCGTACAGGAATGATTATGTAGGTTCAACGAAATTGACCTATCTGCCTTCTTCGCTCGATTGAAGGCTCCCTCAAAGCTGACATCTAAGCTTACATACGCCGCAGCAGATTGAGGTCGTCCCCTTCCACCACCTCTATTTTTCCTGTCTCAAACTTCCCCTCTTTCTCGCAGCTTGACATCACATGCATAGTAAACCGTAATGATATTTAAGCAAATCGTATGGATGGCATTTGAAGGAACAGAAAGACTAGTTTGACTTTTTCATTCAATTTGACTATCACTCTAAATAGTAGAACTTGAGAATAATAATCTCGAAATAAAACCGACGAAAATAGTGTCCGAAAAAACATACCTGAAACACTTTGCGTTCTGTGCCCGTCATGGTTGAGTACGCTGTTCAGTTGTATCGAATTGCACGATAATTCGCAATTTCGATTCGAACTCAATTAACGACGACTAACAGCACAATTAGCATAGGTTCTTCAATCAGTATGGAAAGCGAATCAATAGTTCTTTTTCCAATAATGCCAAAAAATAGCCGCAACAGTCCCACCACTAATTCACGATGAAACAAATTCCGTAAATACACCGAAGTGTAGACGAATGTGCAGTACTGATTCAGGAAAAATGAAAACCAATTTTATGATTTAAATAGTAATGCAGCGTTAGTTTAAAACTTTAAAAATGGCATCAATTTGACTAGATTTACTCTAAAAGCTTAACTTCTCTTATAAAATTTAGATCAAAGTATTTTATTTCGAGCTTTTTCCTACCAACATTGTGGAAACAATGGAGTGAAATTTGAGTCTCGACACGATTGTCGGCCTAATGCTCAAGGGCGTTGCTTACTGTGCCTTCAAAAGGTAAACATTTCCGCTCGGTTGTCCGCGCCCCGTCGACTCGCCGACGATGAGGGAAGTTCGGTCGTCAGCGGTGCGTGCGTAGGGTTACTCGAGTGTCGGCGATCAAAACTGTACGCTATTCAAAACGGAAGGAGGGCCAGGAAGTGCGCGCGAGGAAAATTGCTACCATTGCGGTTTGATCAGACGAGTTTTTACCGCCTAAAGGAGGAAATCAATGAACGCGAGCAGTTCAAGTGGACAGGACGGAAAAGGAATGTGCCCTTTCCAATCGTCGTCCGTTTCCTGAGTAACCCGCGTAGGATTAGGAAATCGATCTCATCCTTTTTCATCAACAATATTTTCGTTGAAATCATTTCATTTTGATAGTGCTCTAGTTGGCTCTAACTCTCATACTCTCTTGTTCCTCCTCGTTTCTTGACACCATACTCTTAAAAGCGACAGGTTTTAATTTAATCTATTTTTGTGTTCTGAAGGTTGTATTCTTCGATTAGTGAGTCATTCTGACAGGACAGAATTATTTCATCTACTCGTTGAGCACTCAGGTTATTCGTAGCAATCTTTTTCCGAAAAGGCCTGTTTTTGACACTTGATATTTACGGGTTACTCGTAAACTTTGGCTTGAAAAGTGGTCTTATGAGAGATGACCATAGTTTAGACTACCACTGATATAAATCGCGTCTATTTTGTAGTAGCACCCTCTTATCTGATGAAGGTTCAAATATTGCTCTATATCTATGGGTGATGAATCCTTGAGCAACTATTTGCCCAAGGTTTGTGAAAAGACTGCATGTTTATACGCCACAATGATACGCGTACTCGGTTGCTGTTGTTGACTTGCCCTACGAGTTCTAGTGCGTCATTTGATGTAGGACCAGTGGTGATGCGACTGATTTTTGGTGTGTTTGCGTTTGCTCATAGGGCTGTCACGTCAGAGACTCATATATTTTGCGCGTTAACGCCAAATACGAGCTTCTAAGCGGTAGTTTTCGTACCCGTTGAGCGCGACGCGGCGGCGCTGCGAGCCGCCGTTTACCCCCCCCCCCCCCCCCCCCCCTTTAGCCACTGTGATTCATATCGAGACAGCGGTATTCTATTAATCATAGCGATTGGTCGAAACGCCTTTGGGTCCACCGCTTAGGGAACGAAGGATTCGTCGGGGTTTTTTTTTATATATAGACGGCGGGTTGAAACGCAACTGCGGCCGTCTCAACAGCTTTCTGCAAGCAGCAACTGGTCCCGGGAGCACCATTAACGTCAGTGGAGGTTGGAACCCGACTGGCTGCGCTCACTTAATCAAACACGCACTGGCACTCGGCGTTTGCTCTCTCTTATTCTTTCTGTTAGTGGCTTTTCGTTTCGTATGTTACGCGTACCCGTGTTCGCTTACGAAGCGTTTCCGCCCGTTGAAATTTCACCGTCACTTTGCGATATGGGTCAGTTATTGTGCCAGGGAGTTCTTATCAGACAACCTGTGTGGAATGCTCCTCGTGATAGAGCATCTACGGGGACTTCCTGCAAGATAATTCGCGCAACTCTGCACGCTATTACTCATTGCATACTTTCGAACGAATGACGCTATTTATGTTGAATGAAAATCTAGATGCGAACGACAGTGGACGGTCGTTCATTTTGACATTTGCTTCAAAACTCTTCAATCAACGGCATCGTAGTTCACAAAAAATACCTTTTTTTGTGACTGAGCGTCTTTATTTGCGCGCGTCGTGTCCAGACCATGTATAAATGGACTGTTGGTCATTTTGAAAAACTAATTAATATTCGCCGTGTACAGAAGTATACCCAAGAGCTTTACGATGCTTCTTAATGGGGGATTTGATTTAAGAACCATTTTTCGCATTATAACTACGAATTTTACTATCCAGTCCCTTTTTGTTAGCAGTGGCTAATCACATTAGTATCATCTGCTCAATAATTAAGCATTATGTAATCCATTTCACCCGTCGCTAGTGTTCAATCGAAGACAAGGTATGTCTGTATTGTCTTTGTTTGTACTGGCGAGTGTTGGCTTATTCAATAAATACCGCCGAGCGACGCGCCGGTGGGGTTTCCAACGTCGTCGTGGTGGTCGTCCGACGGACGCCGCTCGCCAGCGCCGCATACTCCACCGGTGTCGGATTCCTACCGCCGGGGACGCGCGGCGGCCGAGCGACGAGGTAGCGAAGGCACTGGCCTGCCTGCCCTGGGAGAATGGCGGCGCCCCGGTCTCCCCGTCGCCGCTGTCTTACTCTCTTTCTCCCTCTCTCTCTCCCTCCTCCCTAGACCACCGCTTCGACCTCGAATATTCGATTCGGTTTGAATTTTCACATCCGGGCGGACCTCTTGTCATGCTCTTAACAAGAATGCATTACTAATTCTTTCATTTTATGTGTTAAAATATGTATGATCGACACCTTAACGATGCATAAATACAAGATGATGTGTCCTCTTTGATAAACTGAATATACCAAAGTTCTTCATTCTAGGGTAGAAATTGCGGTCTAATAGTGGTACGATTAGGCTGTTATGAAGGTATGTAGGATAGGAGTTAACACTTTCCGTTCATTTTGTTTGCGATTAGGAACAGGTTTGGATCCTTATTACGTTAGTCGCTGTCGTCTACTTGTTAGAACTGTTCTCCGGTCGCGATTGGCTATTTTTGATCTCAGTTTCTTTTCTAAGTGTATTTTCTTTTCTAGAGTTCGCCGTCGACTGCAAGCGTAGACGTTGGTTTTCACTGATTTTCGATCCTTGACCCCTTCGGAGCGCATATTTATGACAAAGCCAGTTGTGAGTTTCTTTGCGGTTGGAGGCTTTTTAAGGCTTGTATGATGCTTTGAGTTTCGATTCAAATGAGGCCATAAAACGCAATAGTTTGCGTTTGCCATTGTCGCATAACCAATGTCTGTTACACTCGGCTCGCTCCTGCCATATTCTGCCGATGTCTTTCCATCTCCTTGGAGCGCCACCGACGCGAATGGCATTTTTTCCGCACAATGCGGCCGGTTTAGATGTCGCGTTGTCGGACAGTGATGATCGCGTCTGCTCGTTTTCTCTATGGCGGTCGCTGTGACATTCGCAGTCGCCCGTAATGGCCGCCTGATTATTTGTGTTGGTATAAGAGTGAGCGTCGCGTCGGTCGAAAATTTTAATCCGCCGTCCGTCCGTCCGTCTTCTTTGCGCAACAGCCTCGCCGCCGATCTCCGCGCGTCCTTGGCGGTCAGTTCGTCCATGCATGCGGAACCGCTTGCGTTCTCTCCTCGGCGATGAATTTGTTCGAGGGATATGGCCTTCGTCGTCGGCGCTTTCCACTTCGCTCTTTGTGCCGGACGGACGCGTCGGTCGGGCGGCGTGGGCTGAGGTTATACCGCCTCGCTCTTCTTCTTCCCTAAGCAGGTGCACGCTTACACCTGAACTATTTTCTCTAAGAATATTACTACTCATTAATTCTGCAACGTCGCAAGCCTTGGAATATTGTTAATTAGTGTCAAATTATCCACTGCTCGCTAACTTAATCAGTCTACGCCTTTACGGGTATGGCATTATTCATTCTATCTGCGCAGGACGCGATGCCTTCATTTTCGTTCGACTTAGGCTCGACCGTGTCGGAGTCAGTCATTCGATGATGGAACTGGACCGCAACTAACGATGTAACCTCTGCTTCACTGTCCGTGGCCGTGTCCCTGTTGACCGGCGCTTGTCTCCTTCGGCGCGAGATTGATGCGCACTTCTCTCAGTCGGCGCCGCTCCACGCTAGACATTCGGTCGTAATTTCGCCGCGACTCTGACGGAAATGCGTCTGGCGCCCGGCCTCAGACAGCTGGCGGTCCCGTCAGTCTCGTCTCAGTGCCGCCGTCGCCGTCGATCGCCTTCATCATCGTTGCTGCTGCCGCTTCTGCTGGTCGCTCCCCCCATCCCCCCTCCAACGGCGGCTTTTTTTTGGCCGGTCGACCCGTCGGTGGCGGATCACCTCTTGCTCCGTTGACGTGCCTCACTCACCCTCTGACTCACTTTTGACAACGTCATTTGGCGTGTGTCACTAGTGCCGGGCATTAATTCCCTTCGTTGTATTCGCCGATTCGGAGACCTCGCTTTGACAACGTCATTTCTTATGCGTCATTGTTACCACATAGTCGAGCGCTGGTCCGCTTCTACGAACAGCGCACCGTAAAATCGATCAGGATAGACATTACACACTAGACGTGAATACAGCGTAGGTAGCTGCTCGGTGTGACTCATTTTGATTGCATCATTCGGCGTCCGCATACCGGTCCAACCCGCCACATCCATCCGGCGACTGCCTCTCTCTCTCTCTCTCTCTCCAGCTGTGGATTGCATTAAAGTGGCCGCTCCATTCGCAAACTGGCAAACTGTTTTGAAGCGATGACGACGACAGCCAGTCGTTCCAATTCGGTTCGGCTACGTCATTTGGCGCATGTAGGCAGGTGCCAGGCCCGATGTCCTTCGCGCCCGACGACCCCGCCGGCTCTTCGACCGTTTGGCTTTAATCGTCGTCGTTTTCAAACTGTCCGTTGTAGGTGGTTAACCTGGACACGCGTCGTTGAAGGATGGGGGGTAGCGGTGGCAGCGATTGAATCGGTTTAACGGTTAAGTCATATTGCGCGCGTTTGTGCCTCTCTTTTTTGGCCTGTTTCCCTGCGCACGAACGGTCTCTGGCCGTGGTTGAGTCGAATAGCGACACCTGCCGTCATAGCATCGTACCTTGTTTCAAAGTTCGAGAAGAACGACTAGTGTGTGTGTGTAGGAAATGTATAGTCCCATTCCGCGTTCAAGTAGCGTGCAGATTAGATCTCCTAACGATGATTAGACGTTGCAGAATTTGATGCAAAGCTCCGAGCGCGATTGTAATGACGAGCGTGAAAAGTAATCATCGGTGGGCGTTTTCTCGGAAACGCGCGCTGAAACTTTTCATCTCATTGCGATTGATCAGAACTGTCGCGACGGCGTCCGCGACCGACTCACCCCGTCGCATGTCGTCAGCCGTCGTCTCTTCCTCCATCAAAAATATTTGCGCTCCTTTGTGCACGCAATGACAAGTTGTGAGACAAACGACGCGGCGAGTTCGCATAGATTGTGGTATGAAGGAGAAGGAGGAGGCGGCTAGGCGTTGGTGACACAGCGGTGACGACAATTCGACCGGCGGGCCTTCAAGGAAGGCGCAATTCAATGCGCCCAAGTTTGCGCGTTGCCACGGCGGCGGTCGCCGAGCACACAGTTTGTGCCATTGCCGGTCTGTCGCCAGTGGCCCTTCTGTCATCGCCTCACAATAGCTTTACACTCTATTCGCTCTGTAGTTTTTTGCCGCCTGCCGCCGACCTTTCTCCTTCTTCTGCTAACAACATCTTGTTAGGCCGACATTAGTGACTATAATAAGCGTGCAAAAACGGAACGCTTTATTATGGTTCTATTAATGCCGCAAGGCGCAGTTTTATTTTGATCACGCTATGCAATTTTTTAGAATGACCGCGTGTATTGATATATGTAGGTCTCGAGTTCATTGCTTATGTTCTAGTTCGGGCAAGACTGCCCTTTACGGCCAGTAATTTGCATTTAGAGCTTTGTTCATATAAATTGGTGCCGCGCTGAATTGAAATTAATTAGTCTTCGAGTCGTTGATGTCAACGATCGTTGCGTAAGTCATAGTTGTTTAAAATTGAGACCGTAATTTGCTCAGGATTTTGCTCACCTGGTTTGTGTATTCTTAGATAAATAAGTAGATAGTTTGAGTGTCAGGGCGTGTAGCCGCGGTGCAACCGAGCACTCGTAATAATCGTCGTCGCCTATCGACCAAAAGTTCCGTCGTCGCTGTATATACGAAGCCGCGACTTTTAGTACTATCGTCTTCGATTGAAATCTTTTCTGATTGCCAGGAAGGCGCACCGACCAGCTGGGCGCCGTACACACGGTCGTCAGCATCCCCACCGCGCAGGGCGACCGTTCGCCTTTCGAGTGAACGGAGAGTTGCTACTTATTGACGGCAATTGCTGGTTGCCAAGGTGGCGTTTGACGCGTCGCTTTCGCGCCGGGCGACCCACTCCAAGGCGCTAGCCGCTCGTCGGCCACTTCCTGTGTTGTACGCCCCGCGTTGATGACCGCGCTAATCACTCTTACTGTCATTTCGATTTGTCACGCGCTATTCGATCAGTGAAGCATGGTCGCTTAGCGATTGCAGTTTTCGTGGCTCGCATCACTTCAATCATAAAACCGGTGTTGGCAACAGGTCGGCAAGGATTTCTGAAACAATCACGCTTGGGCAAATTTTGATCGCACGAGGCGGTGTTGGCTTGAATGAAAGCGAATATAGTCGTGTAATGAAAAGTGCGGTTGTAAGAGAAATTGT
The DNA here is from genome assembly GCA_002796945.1 of Plectus sambesii. Classification (NCBI taxonomy): domain Eukaryota; kingdom Metazoa; phylum Nematoda; class Chromadorea; order Plectida; family Plectidae; genus Plectus; species Plectus sambesii. The sequence continues at coordinate 7,356 of NIUQ01004878.1, forward strand.
TGGCGACGCTGTTTGCGGTTAGAGAAGCGGTAGCGATATTAATGAACTTTTGCAGGGCCTCAAAAGAGGACCGGTATGGGGTTGAGCGCCCAGGCGAAGCACCTCCTGCACGTGGTCGCCTTCATTAGTTGGCTGCTCCTATTCGAGATCATCTCCGGCGGTATCCGGTGGCGGCCTACTGATGAACAGGAGATTGACCCCATCGCCCGGTAAGCGCACCAGTTTGTATCTTAGCCAACGCTATGGGTCGAAAACTTGAATCGAAGCTCAAATGTGATGTAAGGGGGAAACAGTTTCTATCTCAACGATTAGTCACGTACGATAAGGAGACTAAATTTAAACCGGAAATGCTCTCGGCAGAGGTGGGCGTGAGAGTACAGGGCGAGATGCGCTTGCCCAGGAATTCCCGCCGCAACGCCTTCAGTAACGCCTTTCCAGGTTGCTTTTGAAAATGGACCCGCCCCCTCTTTTGCTGAACTGACGCATTTCTTTCGATAAATAGAATTCATATTGAGAAAGATCTTTGTTATGGCTAATGCGGTGACGTGAGTATGGCTGAATCGGCTAAAGTGCGCGCGTCGTATGCTTTGCGTGGCGGCGCTGCTTAAAATTCAAATCGTAGGTGACGCAACAGTGAGAACATAGGGATAGTGCAGTAGTGGTGGCGCATCGCATAGTCTGGCATCGGCGACGGCGAGCGAAACGTAACAAACTCTGGCTCATGCGGTGCTTGCACACTTTGAATGACTACGCCGAGCGCTTATCAAAATTATTAACGTCGCAATGCGCGACACCCCTAGCGCCGGCAGACGTACCCGCCCTAAATGGGGTGGAGCCTGCAAAAGACATACAGTCGACTCTTTTCGGCCAAAAGTCATCATTCCTGTCCAAAATCTGATTAACAATGCTCTTAATGGCAACCGTTTCCTAGAAGCGCGAACTTTATGAACGCAATATTTTGAATTAGTTTTGAATGAGTTCGTTGTGAAAGAGAGGTAATTAAAATAGGAGGCAGTGACGGATGCAATCGTCGCAATGCGATGCATTTATACGAGACAATATTTGGGAGAATCGCTATTTGTCGTCATCTCCTGTTTCAGTCTGTATTTGAGCTGTAACTGGATTCAATATTCGTCGACTGTTTTTACTTTTACGCCGATAGTTGTTTGAGATCAAAAAACGTACTTGTACGCCCTCCTTAGCAAAGAAATAAAACAGAATATGAAGATACTAAAACGATAAGGAACACTGCGATTTACTCATTTAAAAGAGACTATTTGAAAAATATAATCAAAATTGAGACAATCAACGATATAAGTTAACTAAAATAGCAGTGTGCAATTTTGATCAAAAAGACGTAAAAGCGTGCTTGATCGTGCAATCACCAAACTGTGTGTTGAAAATTTGAGCAGCGATTGTTGAGTATGATTGTTCTGCTGAACTCTTTATTGAATAAATATTTTACTTCAGCTGGGCGCCGAACGAAAGGTCACTTTCGATCATGGAAAGGATGGGTCGATAGCCGAAGACTGCTACTTCAGCATGATCGCTTTCAGGGATGGCTACACTTTCGATTTCATCGAAGGTATCGTACTTTTACTATATTACTGCATTTGTCATTTGGCGTTCGGTATTGATAAGCGATTATCGACATTGTTCTATTGACTCTTTTCAATTATTGAGTAAAGAGTAGAATGCGTGGCTGACCCGGCTTGTTCAGCAGGTTGAGCAGCGGAGACTTATCTCGAAGGAAGACAGTAATGAGAATATTTTTCTTGATTCAGGCGAGATGCACGAGAAGAGCCCGTTCACTTTCTGGGACTTTCTCCAACAGCGGAAACGATGGCTTCAGGGCATTTTCCTCACTGTGCACAGTCGAGAAATTCCCATCAAGAACAAGGTGAGTCTGTGTTTGCGGAATGGTGCATGGGAAAAACATTTTTCAATGGAACCCTTATATAGATTAAGTAAATTTTGGGATATGTAGTTGACAAGCAGGAAGACTTTGAACTTCAATAGGGTTTTTCCAATTCATTCTCTTGTATGGGAGAGTCGCGTTTGAAGGTCGTTTTGTCGTCGTTTTCGGTACTGAAAATGCTACATAACAACCTTCTTTTACATATACGCAGATCGAAAGATATTCCTTCTGATTTCAAAAGTACAAAAACACGAACAACCTGAACTTTCTACTCTTCAGTAATGATCTATGATCAAATGTAGTCTCTGCTCGTTGCATACAAGATATGATCATGCGGACATTAAAAATGACTCAGGGTTTAATTTAAAGCGAAGCACTCGTGAGGCCGGACTACTTGGCTAATCGTCGCAGATGTGCTCGTGCTAAAGTTGACATCTTAGGGCGCGCACGCTCTGTTGAGCGCAATAAAAGATTGCGTCTCGTGCACAAACACAGGATGACTCAACGTGTGCNCCGTGGCGCCTGGTGATGTATACGGTGGGGGCGTTGCTGACGATTCCATTCAATATTTGGATCGAGAATCTCGCCGTGCTCTGGGGGATGATCGGGCAGAAGCATCAGTTCTATGTCGTCAAGAAGGATTGGCAGGTCTTAGATGTGTAGCGCGACCTTAAACGAGGTGGCTGCACTTCTAATGCGCCGTAGAGTCTTCTGTCGTCAACCGCACACGCCCTGTCCTGATTTATTTTATGCGCGCTCGATATGAATGATGATAACTTTTCTTTAAACAATCGATTTAGTTGTCATTCTTCTGGTATACGATACGTGCCCATCGATCCATTCGTGTACTATACTTTTTTCATCCGTTCTTGATTTTAAGCGGTGTACATTCATTAATTGCGTAACGCTTTATGTTTGCAGATTCAGTTATGATATTTGTATGCGTATTAGGGCGCGTTATTTATGCTTCTGCAGGTCTGCCACGAAGCCTTTTGCATATTGTATGCTTCGCTTTCTTCAACTCTTTGAAGCTTACTTCTATCGTCTTGTTATTTGGAAAAGAGAACTGAAGTTGAAAACAGTTTATATATATATATATAAGTATGTCAGACATTGCCAAGTCTCTGCGACAGTGAGCGCAAATTGTTTCAAAATTTTCAAAAAGCGTTACGCAATTTTTAAGGCTGAAGCAGAATGTGTATATCATCGTCATTTCTCGCTATGTGTGCCCTTTTGAAACACTTTCGAGTAAGCGCCTTCTGCTGCTACACTGTCGTTTGTGCAGTACCCGAGTCGGCGCGTGTTGCGTTTATCTTGAGTTTTTCGCGTTAGTATTCTTCTTTCTCTTGGCTCTTTCTGACGCAAACAATGCATGTCGTTCACTTCTTTTCGACAGACATCTGCCTCTCGGGACAGCTGACGGGAGTACATCGTATATCCGATTTATCCGTTTGATACCATCCAAAACTATGTCATCTTGCCGCATATTTGAAGAATATATATATAACCATTTTCGATTAGTAATATTATGACCCAAAATTTTCTCACGAAAAAATAAGGGCGGATATAAGTCGTATGAAGTACCCTTGACCGCATGTCACGTCGGAGTTTTACCTACGGTATGAATGTAAGTGCTCGTGTCCATTTCTACATCCTCCTTTGGCTCAAGCATTCGTCTTTAATCCAGCAGGCTTTTACTTCACTATTTGCCGTCGATGCTGCTGTCAGTGAAAGCGCTACGATTTGCAGATGATGCCGTTGTGTAATCCGATTCAAAAGGGACAAAATGCGTGTAATAGAGATGGGTGAAAATTCGCACCACTAGACGGCAAAGACACACTTATTTCGTTGCTCTTAAGGGTAGAGGACAGTATTTTGCATCTAATCAAGCTGTTGTAAAAGCGAAACATTTTTACTCAACATGGATGGTTAATACCGTAGTCTGAAAAATCGGTTTTTGCGAACTTTTTTGACATNCATCTAATCAAGCTGTTGTTGTAAAAGCGAAACATTTTTACTCAACATGGATGGTTAATACCGTAGTCTGAAAAATCGGTTTTTGCGAACTTTTTTGACTTTATGAGAGAGGTTGATTGACTTTGTGCTTATCCAATATGTACCTACCACTATTTCTTTCTGTTCTGCGTGAACTGTGTGAACTTTGCTGCTGCCCTGTTTGTTTGTATATTGAGAGATATGTCATAGATTATCGCGAGGAACCGTAGTAGGGCTGGATTGATCGAGGGGTGTATGGTTAATCGCATATTACCAACCGTTGGTGTGTTACTTATACCTCGACACGACTGCTTACATTCAAAAATTAGGGACAAGCATGCGTTTGCTACGACATCTATATTTCTCAATTGCGTCTTGGCTACGACAATGCGCTATGCGTTGATGATCACTGAATTCAATAATAATTCAATAGCGCAGCATTACGCTCACGCAAACGGTAGCGTGCGTTTGCGCCACCGAAATCAAACTGTTCCAGCGGCGCAATGCAACTTTACCATAGGATTTCAGTCTTCTGCTTGTTTATGTGTAGTAATCCTGTCGCAATGTCTTCCTGTGTTTTGTGTTCTAAAGTGGAAGGATAAGCGATCTGCCAGCCAATCTGCTGATCCGAAATAGGAAACAATTCTGATTCATTTACTCGTTTGTGTGCACGTCGATAGTATCATTTGTTTGAGTCGCGCTATTGTACGATGTACGTCAGTCGTCTTTATGTATAATTTGCGTAGAGTATAGTTTGTATTTAGCGCCAATAAGAATTTAATCGCAATGAATGAGAGTGAGTCCTTCACTATTCAGTATAGAATTGAGTGTTCAGGAATGAGCGGGCGCTAATTGAAACTATATTCAACGTGAGTTGAAACTTTGTGCTTCATGCACGAAAATGCTGAACTGAGCGACGTTCCGTCCGATGTTGATCGACGATTATGGGTATGCACATCTTTCTGCTATCTTTGTTCGCGCGTGAAGTTGTTATTCATGGAAATTTTCATGCGATAAAATATATTAAATACTGCGGTATTGAACATCGAGTCGATTGCGTATTCAGCAACAAACAAAAAA
>NIUQ01004879.1:0-12302 GCA_002796945.1 Plectus sambesii
AGCGCTGTATGAGCTCCAACTTTTGGTTAACTAGGGAATTATAAGAAATGTAGCGAACTAGCAATTGACGTCCGCTTTATACTAGCACTTAATCATCAACCTAATGTTTTTAAATTGAATATGACTGCGGATTAATTGGCCATGCAATTAGCTTTTTATTTCCGATAGTTAGTTTAAAGCGTTAAAAACTGTCTTTTATCGATCAGACCAGAATCATTTTTGAGCGGTTGAGATTTACTGCCGACCGAGATTAGTGACCGGTAACCATTTATGACCGGCCGCCCAAGGAAAATACAATATCTCTTCTTCACATACGCTTTCAATGATAACAGATAAATTTTACCGGCCGATTTAAGGAGAATTTTTCACTAGCCTTTTTCAGTAGATTTTTTTAACGGCCGTTTTCAGTTACATTTTTTACCAACTAATTTCAGTAACTATGGCGACCGTTTTAAAGTTTGTCCACATTATGTATTATATGGGTCAGTACAGTGAAAATATGCACTCTTAGATCATTTGAGTTGCTTTTTAAATAGAATAGACGGCCAAATATACCTCTTTGCAATAAATTTCAATGTGTATAATAATTGTGCACCTTAGCAATGTTTTTTATAAGCCCAAAATTTTGTACCTCTAAGTAATGAAAATCATGGATATTACAATAGTATTATGACTAAGATTTTCTTGAGATGGCTATGATCAGTTCTCCAAAATATATGTATCAAGATATAAAATTACATTGTTATTAATCAAGAGTTTTTAGTATTTGACTAAACGATGGCGTTCGCATCCGGAAATAAACTGCGAAAGATGGCCGCATCGAAAAAGTCGAAGCAAGAGACCCTGCCCTTCTTCAAAACGACTAGACAATCTCAAGAACAACTTGAAGAGATTGTCTGCAAACTGGAAGAACTAACAAACTCAGTAAAGTCTCTGCTCTAGCCGCCTGAGCCGAAGGAAAAGATGGTTCGATTAGTTGTAAACTAAAGTATTATCTCTGAGCAAGTAAACAAGGTGTATGTAACCTGATATTAGACAAGAATGCTAAGAAAAAATTGCTTTCATATATGCTTATGCATTTCTCAGGAACTAGAGAGTTTTAAATGTCTTGATACAGTGAAATTAGTTTGTATCAGTAAGTGCGGGATCAGCCAATATACCAATATAAGTGAAACTGGTATTAACGAATTCGTCTGTACTAAGGAATAGGAATAGGAATGGGCAATGATTTGCTATAGAGTTTGGCTTTTTCAAAAGAATGATCAAATATGAAATTTTGTGGATCCAAACCCAGTATGTAAGCATTACATACTCCAACTAATATAAGCAAGATTTGTAACTAAATATTACATTTTAGGCGGCGAAACTGAAAAGGCTGGGCAGCTGCCGCTTGACGAGGAAGGAGGGAAAGGTCTTTGTAAAGTGTACAACTACATCGCAATCGTAGTGGGTATCGCTGGGTTTGCGACCACCGCTGCCACCGGTATGTGGTTAACGCAGTTCCTTTTTATCGACTTCCTAATCTTGCATTTCTGCTCTTTAAATCTCAACGTGCACTGAGCTACTTTTACTGAATCATAGTTATCTGCCGAAAACTTGATACAGCCAACTGTTTCTAACGTTGGTCTTTATAACCTAATTGTCTTATAACTTCGATCTTTGGTCGGTTCCTTGACTGATGTTATAAACACAGTTGACTGTATTCACTAGACGGAAATGAAAAAGAAGCGCTACGTGTGAAAATGATGCGACTTCATAATTACCATGAATAAAATGGGTGTCCAGCAGGCTTGCCAAAAAGCCTACGTTAAAACAGCTATTTACGTGTTAATTTTGCTTTGTATTTTTAGCATGGTGCACGTTCTTCGGGTGGTATTACCCTAAAGCCAGGTGCATCACATAACATCGTCTCGGACAGTCCCACAGAAGTGTTTCCTATTTTGATTGCTTGTAATTTTAACAGATCTTCAGGTTTTATGATAAACATTTTACTTTGAACGTTAACAGCAGTCACGAGTTGTAAGCGTCGAGCTCACCATCATCATTCTCAAGCACTTTTCAAGCTGTTCGCGGCGTGCAAGAAAGGTTTTCTACTTCATTTCGGCCGTCACGTCTTCGAAACCATCTTTTACACATTCTTTTGACTCCTCTCCATGTACAGTTGAAATTTAATTTTAATGTAGTCGACTACAACATAAAAGTTATAAGCAAATTATTGGGTGGGATTGAATTTGAATGAATTTGGTGGTACGCCTAACTACCGAATTGGTCCAACTGGGCCAGTCAGCCAAATTAAGTACCACCCAATATTTCTACCCTTACAGTATATTATTTTAGTGCGAAAAAATCCGAAGATGGTAGTCGAATGGAAAGTGGACCAAAAAGGATAAGAAAGAATTTTGGGCATCCTGCAATAACATCGCAATCTGCCTCGGCATCATAGGATTTTCAACAACACTAATCACTGGTATGTGGTTAACGCATTTTAATTTTTATACCGTTGATATTTCTGGGTGCATTTAGCTCTTTAACGAAGCATAGTTCTGCCCCAAAATCTCATATATTTAACAAGAGAATTAAAAAGAAGGGCTTTAATGTACCAAACTTGGCGACTTCAAAATTGGCATAGATACCATGGATATACAGCAGGCCTGGCAGAAAGATCATAATAAAAATAGCCTTCGCTAATTTTGCTTTGTATTTTAGCTTGGGCGATATTCCTCGGGAAGTACTCCCCTCCTGTGTCGTGCCAGAATGTGCAAGAAATTGTAGACGAAATCAGGAAGGTATTGGAAATGTGATTGTGATAGGCGAAGATTGTGATATACCGTATTTCTTCTAATAATCGCCCTGAGCGATTATTTTTCAACCCCGGCTTGAGGGGGGCAATTATTATTTCGATCGATGTTTGAATGAAGGCGCTCGTTGGAGAGAGGGCATCTATTTATTACAATCGTCACTTCAGTTTAAAATATCATTCATAAATAAAAAGATAACGCAATAATAGTAGTGTTAAGTGAATGGGAGTTCAGTGTTAACCATCACTGTACAGGTGTTTACTATTTTAATCACTCTGAAGAAGGGGGATAATTGGGGGGTGGGCGACTATTAAAAGAAATACTGTAATTAGTTGAATTTGTATGTTGTGATATAAGTAAAAATTACTTACGTGTCTGGCATCATTAGAAACAGCAAATAGATTTAGCGCAGCGAAGGATGGACTGTTAGTAACTCAGCGTACGTCCCAAAGGTTCCAACCGTTTGATTTGTGTAGTTACTGGTCACCTTGTCGGCGTGGCATTCGGACAAATGTATCTTTCGCAACGTTGTCATCGCTTGAGTGTCTGGCGCGACTCCCTTGTATGCCTTTAGATACATATCGACGGACAACAATTAAAACGCGCCCTATAATTGCTAAAAATGCGCCCTATGTTGTAACTTAACATACTGAAAATGTCCAACATTGGGCGCGTTTGAAGACCACGAAAACATAGGGCGCGTTTTAAGTATTTAAAGGGCGCGGTTTTAGTTTTTTCCCATATCGACAGTAGCGGTAATCGGTCAATCGAAGTGCAGCAAGTACTCTCTCTCTTCACACAGCTCGTTCCAGTAGCTGTTACCTTGCTCGCAAAAATGCGATCTTGTATATAATCTTCTGGATGAAAGTGAGATAAGAGTATTGCTGTAAACCACTGAACGGATTCGCTTCGGTGACAGGCAGCTTGCAAATAATGGATATCGAGCTCAACAATCACCTGCTGAAAAAAGATGGGAACGAGCGCATTTCGAATGTATGTTTTAAAACCTGAGCAACAACCGCGACCCAACGCCGAACCAACCAAAATCGACCTCAAGAACATTACAGAATGATTCGATTGCAAACTTAAAATGTCATTTATTTACTCCAGAATTAGCTACTTATAATTTATATATAAACTGCCCTAATAAAAAATTGATTTTTCCGTCGCAATCATTCGGAATCAAAGTCTATCGTCAATGTTGAAGACAGTGCTCTCGTTCCACAAAGCTTTAATTCACTTCATTTCGCGCCGATACTTCTCGTCCCGATGGTCTCGATTTTGTTTTTAGTTGCAAAGTGCGACTTATCGCTCAGTTCTAATATCGCATTATGGGATATAATTAAGTCATTGGGCGCGGTGTCCTTAGCGATTGCAGTAACAACATTGAGGATCACTTGAGAAGTTGCATTCTTGACCGCCTCCTTAACCGTAGTCGCGTTGATATCTACGATAATACAGTCGAAACCGGCCAAGCGCAAATCAACCCGGCAAGGAAAATAGTTCTACTTGTCAGGTCTCGACTGCATTAATATTTACCTCGATTACCACCAGTTTGCTGGTTGCTCAGTTGCTGATCCATTCCATCTCTTGTCCTCTTCGGCTTATATCGCGCTTGGTTGCAGCCCCAATGCATTCAATTGTAGTAATGAATTTGGATGATAATCTTGAGGGGCGGAAGGGGAGCGGGTCGCTATACAGGGTGGCGCAAAATTTCTGATAATACTTGAAATATAATATAATGTAAAAGTGTTATCAGAACTTTTGCGGCACCCTGTATACACAAAATTCCGGTTGCGCACTGTCCGCGCACCCGCCAATACGAAGGTCGTGTGAACTTGCATTGAGAAAAGTAAGTCAAAGATTGTTGAAGCATGTGCGTGCGAAGGAACGTACATTTTCTCCTCGTAACAACGCCAACTGATGAATTTATTCGCCAAGTGATTTGTCTTGTAGGACAGCAAACCGGAAATGCAGAAGAATGTTGTTGTCAGTTCTCAATGAAAGAAGGGCCCTGTCATTACAATGCGAATAATCGCGCAACCAATGAAGTTTTAGACGGCATCTGAGTCCTTTGAGTATAACAGAAATTTACTTCTCGTAAAATCGATACGACCAACTCAGAAGTATCTTGTCTAACGGTGTTGGACGCCCGACGGCGCTTCATCCGGAATATAAAGAGATTCGTTCTTCAGCGGTCTCATTAGTAAAAAACTTTCTGTTAACATTTGCCAGTTGTTGATTAACATACCGATCGTTCTTATCAGTCAAAAAATAGAATTGACCTGCCCCAACCTTAATTAAAACTCATATGGTGTTTCCGATTAGAAGTCCCGTAACTGATCTTTAAATCTGATCAATTTCGCGTTATCAAATAAGCTTCGAGTAGAATTCTCAGGCTTCTTATTAAACATATAGTTTAATTTATACTTCTATTAATAACATTAAATTATTCTAATTAAGAAATCCCAATAGTTTCATGAAATTGGCCTCTTTATCCTAATTTGCTGAATAGTATGAAATAATTATAAAAATAAAGATGAAAGCTTTGAAACTTCTGTGAGAAAGGCTTATAGTCAGAAAAATTCAATAAATAAACTCACCTTCAGAGCGTAAAAATGGAAGAACAAGGACCATCGAGATTTCCGCAGAACTTTGACGAAATCTTCGAGCGAATAAAGAGCTACGGCTGGTACCAGTTATTCTTCTTGCTGACGGTGCAATATGCCTGCATTCCACAAGCGGGGAGGACCGCCGGTGGCTTCTTCAGCCTCGGTGGGTTGATACCAACATACACGTGTTCGGACAATGGCACAATGGTCGTCTTCGACAAGACCAACATCACACGGTACGCTGCCGAGGCGTGCATCATGGTGAGGTCGTGCCGCAACCTCACCGTCGATTCCGTCATGTACTCCATGTACGAAGAGTTCGAGTGGATGTGCGTGCCGTCCTACCTGATGCCCACGATGGCGAGCATCATGCCGCTCGCGAGCATCACCGGCTTCCTGATCGGTGGACACATCTCCGACCACTTTGGCAGGAAGTGGCTCACAATCATTGGATTTGGTGTCGATGTGCTCGGCGGCCTCATCAGCGCCATCGCGCCCAACTGGCAGTTCTACATGGTCGTCAATTTTATCAACCAGCTCACGCAACCCGTCTACTCCGGAGCCGCCTTTGCTCTCTGCATGGAATCGGTTGGCACAAAATGGCGTCTTATTCAAAGTTTCGCATTCCAGTGGTCACTGGGGTACATGGTACGTTATTCTGAGAGTTATAATAAGGTCGTTTTAATTAGATGAATGAATTTTAGCTTGCCGGCCTAGGCGCCTATCTGACGAGACACTGGCGTTTATTCAACATCGTCGCCAATGGAATCGGCATTCCGTGTGTGTTTATAATGTTATTGACAGAGGAAAGTCCGCGGTGGCTCGTGCAAAAGCACAAGTACCGCCACGCCGCTCGAGCTATCAACAAGATAGCGAGGTGGAATGGACGCGGTCAAATCCACTATACGGAAGCCGACATGAAGGTCATCGAGCAGAGCAGCAAGGCGAAGCCCCACAACTACAACATCTTCCATTTATTCTCGCAGAAAAAACTCGCCATTTACTGCGTGTCGCAGATAGTAACGGGCATCTGCATCAATACTGTTGAAAATGTTCTGTTGTTCAACGTACAAGATTTGGCTGGCTCGCCCTTCCTTAACATCGCTTTGTTGGGCATTATGCGCCTCTGGGCGCCGCTCGCCGCCATCGCCATGGAGCGCTACTCCAGTTGGTTCGGCCGAAAGCCGCTCTTGATTGGCTCTCAATGTGAGTCCTTTCCCACTTTTCTCGAACGGACTTTATTCATAAAACTATTGCAATTAAAGGATTACAAATGATAGGCACAGCGATTAGTTAGAAAACTAGAAATACCTACAAACAACCAGAAACTGACCAGTCACCGCGCCTGCAATTTCGTAATTCGGCAAATTTTAATTTTATGAAACGGATTCCAGGTGATGAACATGGTTCAAAAACTGGTGGTATTTGCAATGCAATGTGACACAATTAAAAATGTGGTCTTGATAATAGTCTGGCAAGCTCCGCTCACATTTCCAAAATTTCAGAAGTATGCTTAATGTCTAAACTCTAGTTATGATAGTTGCGTTCGAGGGCAAATGGAATCAAATTTGTTTTATTATTAATTTGATAATAATTACATCACATATTCCGAAAACTATTCTGAGCGCCAAGTCAGAGACGATTTGAAGTGTTTTTGAGATGTCGAATTCTCTGACCCAGCTGATGAGCCAAAAACCAAGTACACTCGTCACAAAGTGATATACGTTGCTTTGAAAAGCGATCAGACGCTCCTATTTCAGTTATTGTGTGCATTTGTTTCACCTGCATGACCATAATCCACACGACAGGCTACTGGAAAACGTTGCATTGGTTGGCGACGGGACTGGCGCTGTTCGGTGAGTTAGCAAAACATGAAAGCGATATACTGCAATGGATGATTCAGGTTACGGGGTTGAGATTGGATTGGTGTGGGTGGCGTACAAGACGTACACAACAGAACTTTTCCCAACGGTGATCAGAACGATTGCGCTGAACACGTTCAGCCTATCGAGCAATATCGGCAATGCTCTCGCTCCTCAACTGATCTTCCTCAATGTGAGCCCTGCCATTCTTGTTTTCACGCTGATTTAATTGGATTGCCTGCCGCGATTCTTTGTAGCACGTACGTACTGTCCCCTGGGGCCTTTTTAAAAAATTGCACTTTTACAGTAGCTTCGAATCTTACCAAGTTTTCTTCCGATAACGTAAATTGTGCGACTCACATAGAAGAGAGGCGAAATGCGAATAAAACTGATTCATATCGCCTATAAGAGATGTATGGAGCAAATTAAAACATTTTTTACAATGTTAATCTTTTTTTAGTTCTTTTGGCATCCGATGCCATACGCAGGGGCGGCTGTCATGAGTTTGGCTTCCATAGTGATCGGAGTGGCCGTACTGCCGGAGACGAAAGGCCAACCAATGCCGGATAGTCTCGAAGAAATCAAGGAGGGATCTTCAGCTCGCGCCGCCACTTCGAGCTGAGATCGTTGAGATGAGGACAAGGTGAAGAAGGGCTACTGGTTGGCGCTCAGATGACGACCAGTTGCGGCTGCGATGCATTCAACTGCAGTGATGAATATTGATGAGACGTGAGAGGCGAAGAGGAAAGGGCTAATTGAGCAATGCCTTGAGGTCTGTGGATGGTGAGCAGGCCTGCCAAAAGTGCGATGCTAAAAAATAATTTGCGTTAATTTTGCTTTTTCTTTTCAGCCTGGGCTACAATCGTCCGCATATACTACCTTCCAGTTTCTTGTTAAAACACGCAAGCAATCGTCGCTGAAGTGAAGAGCCTTCAGATGACGATACCGTGTTTCCTCCATTAAACGGCAAGGGTGTTTACTATTTCAACTAGAGGAGGGGCGTTTATTGGAGAAAGAGAGAATCTATTTTTCAACCGCTGCTTTAAATGTATAACATAACACATGAGTAAAAACGATTGTGCGATATTAGTATTCAAATTTGAATATTGTGATAGAAATAAAGAAATACTTACGAGTGTAGCGCCATTCGAAACAGCAAATGCGACCGTCTTTGGTCGGCATAGTAAAGACGTAGGGCTCAACGAAAGACGGACTGCCAGCAATCGGACATACGTCCCGATTGTACTGCCGTTTGACTTGTGCAGTAATTGGCCACCTTGTCGGCGAAACATTCGGACGCATACATCTTCTTTAACAACTGCATCGCTTAAATAGGCTTGCTTCAAATACCGGACGCGAATATTTTGCATTCCTACAGTTACGTATCGTCGATTGCGATGATAGGTCAATCGTAGTGCAGCAGGAACTCTACATCATCCAACAGCTCGTTCAAATAGTTCATATAACAACTTTGAGATCCTTGATGAGCGGGCTCAGCAATGAAGCGATTATAAGCGCATTTATAACTAGCCCGAGTCTGTAAGTTGAGCCACTTTCTGGGCGCGGCTAATACGGCATTTCACAACAGTTTGCGTCTTTTCATGAAGGTCATATGTATTCGTTTTTAGGCTACCGTTTTCTTCAGTTGAGATTGAGGGCTACCATGAAAGGGGTAAAACATTTTGCAAACTTTCTTTTAGTTGAAGCAACTAATAGAGTGTCTAAGATAACACGTAGACGAAAACAGCGACATTGGCCACATGAAAAAGAACGAAAAAAAACATATCGATCCGATCGAAAATGGTGATCCAACGAATTCTACGATTATCCTCTTCTTCATATTTTTCGAGCCATTTGCGTACTTCGAAAAGACTTCTTTTCAAATTTTGCAGTCCATCCACCTTTTTGCTCTCTCCATTCTAAAATCGGAAATGGAAGATATGCTTAGTGTCAACTATCGAAGTGGAACATGGGTACGCGAGAAAAAATTCATAGTCTGGGAATATGCTAGGAGTGGTAGCCGACGAATAAATTTTTGACGCGAACTTTAATTTTGTCCCAGTATTTCAATTCTCCGCTCAAAATGAATGCTCCTGGGGGTAACATATTAAAGGTGAAAAGTAAAGATTATTAATGGAATTGAAGTAAAAAATCACTGAATTTGTGCTGTGCACCTGGAATGTCTGGTCGCTGATACGAGTTCGGATCGAAGATTGATTATCGCTGGCAACATTCTCTTTAGCGCTGCGATCCATAGCATAGCGGGAAGGCGATAACCACTTTGGAAGCGGCCAAGATCGAACTGTCGATGTCTCATGAAGATATGCAACGAAAACCGCGACTGCTACGGAAGCAACACAAATAGCGAAATCCAGTAGAATGAAGATGCCTAAAATATTCTTAAAACATAGTTGCATCCACGGAAGAGTCTGAAGCCGCGTAACAGCTGGAACAGCAGGGAAGAAATCTAGAAGCTTCCCGTGCTTTTTTGTTCTTTACGAAATTTACAATCATTGTACCATTTTGATTGATTAAAAGTTTGTTGTAATAAGCGTTTTAGTAAGTGTAGCTTAAGCAGAATTCTCACCGGTTTCCTGTATCTAGCACAAGACTGCACTGCAGGCACATTCGTGCTATAGTTAATAATAATTTATTTTAATTTATGCGAGTGCGACTGAACAAGCGCGGATTACGTCGCAATGTGTTTGCGTAAAAAGCATTAACACAATTTGTTAATTCAAAGGATAATACTGAACATTTTTTTACAAGGATTAGGTAGGGTGCCGCCGCGGTGGTCCAGTGGTTAATGAGCTAGCTCATTAACGACGCGTCATAGGGAGGACCCACACTGGTTCGTTTCCCCGCCGCGGTTGGCAATATAAGCCCCAAACCTGATTGGGCTCCCGGTGTCAGGCATTTGACAGTCGACCGGAAGAGCACGTGTCATAACGATAGGACCTTCCTTGAAGGACCCTAAAAAGCGGACCCTGCGGTTCAGCGGGATAAACGCTAGGGAACTTACTTACTTTTAAGGATTAGGTAGGGTGGGACTTCGTTTAGCATACGCTAATTCGCAGAGAATGCTCACAAGGTACTGTAATCGGAACAGAAAGAAGATAATGTAAATGGGGTTGTATTTTTAGTGATTGCAATGTGCCGTGTTGAATTTAACAAACAGATACTCATAGAGCAACTGCCACTTGAAAAAATTGGGATATATTGTTACATTATAAGAAATAAGGTAATAAAGTTAAAGAATAATTATTTTTATCTGACCGAGAATTGGTAGCTTGTTTCCTTTTGGCAAGGACTCCGTAACCAGACTTAAGATCACTGCAAGGGTCAATAATGAAGTGAGACCCAGTGTCACCTGAAATTTCAGTCCTTGTTTTTATTTTTCGTGGTGCCAGTTTGAAGGTTCGTTATCGAGACTGAGCGGATCTTGGCCGAATCGGATTTGCTAATTTACGACTAACCCCATCGCAACTTAATGTTTGAAGTAGAGTATAATCTGTTTATCCCATTTAGCATGCAAGTTAGACTCAAACAATAGCTTTACGTTGCGATGAGTTGCTTTTCGCAATATAACGCGGCGATTCGAACGCTAAGTGCTGGATGAGACAATAGGTATCTTTTAAGTTTAGCAAACAATAAATATCTCAATAAGAAATTAGAAATTAGCCTCACCTTTTCTTCGCGATCTCCTGTGCTACTAAAAGGTGCAAAAATTCCAGTTATACTAAGAGCTGTAATAACGAACGTCGGCACAATTATAACCCAAATATAGTATGCCGGTCTTCTTTTAAACGAGAGGTGATATAGCACCATTCGGTAAGGTACATTTGATTTTCTGTCCTGCGCAAATTGACGAAATAAATTTACGCTTTCGCCCGTAAAAGGCAATATATCCCATTCAGTGTTTAGCTAAAAAATGTAGAGCACTTTCAACGAATTAAAGGATCATTTAAGCTTGAACGCAATAGTAAGCAACTATTCCAAGTTATATCGTTCGTTTCTTGCCCTTCTAACGGTAATGGCTGGAATACAATGGAAAATCTCTTAACCAAAAAGCATTCTAAAATATTCTGTCCTCAATGTTGTTATATTCCTAATTCCTCGTATATCAAAGCTTAAAGTGGAGAATATTTTGGGCTTAACAGCAATTAAGGCGCGTTACGATATCCGGCCAACCGCGGGATGGTGGTGGTCAAATGAGGAATATTTTTTCAAAAACAGGTATAGTAGTATAGGGAAGAGGGATTTGAGGCAGGACTTGAACTCTAAAAGTGCATGAATCATTTCTGCCGGTACACGATGAAATGAGGTACAAGTAATGTAGATCGGGCGCGCGGCGGCGCGCACATTTGCTCGTGTTCTTAGCGAGCGCGAAAACCCGCAACTTCACGAAATGCCTAAGCCGCGTCTTGTACATGCACGTTTAGAGTTCAAGTCCTGCCTAAAATCCCTCCTTCCCTATACTACTGGTATGGTGATATTCTTGTGAAATCGTAGTAGTCAAGCAAATCAGGAAAAGGGTTACCCAGATCGGAACATCTCCCTAGTAGCATCATTGACAATAAACTTTTTTATCTCCTCGCATGCCCATGTGATACTAACTTATTGTGGTTGTCGACTAGAATGGAGAATTTTTCAATACCCACTCCAAGAAAATTGAAAGCGCACTTTTGGCTCGGGGCAGCAACTGAGAATTCTATTATCTTACATAGGGACAGCAAATTTTTGCAACAGGGTTTATTCAAATACCAGACGAAACCAAATCAAAGGTGGTGTTGCTGGAATTAATTTTGAAAAGAAGATAAACATGGACGAAAAATGAAAGCTGCTTTGTATAAATTATGCAAATTTTAAAACTTGCGCACGTAAGCTGCCTTAAGGTCGGTGTCGTTGATGTGCGCAAATTGAACATATTGCGACGAATAGCTTCCAGAGGTGATCCTGATAGTGCATGTTTGTGAATCAAACGGAAAGTCATCGGTTTGCATGGGACATGAAGTAGTCAAAAGAAATGG
>NIUQ01004880.1:0-12295 GCA_002796945.1 Plectus sambesii
TTAATGGGCACCTTGTACTATCCGTTTTTTATTGGTAGCCCGAAGCTTACAATAAATACTCAACTAGCCGAACTGGGTAAATTTACTCACATCCGTTGCACAGCAGAGAACTGTTAAAGTCAACAGGAAATAGCTCAGCAGGAACGACTCGTTGAGACCTGATGATTCGATAGTGTCGAATGAACTCTTTATGTGTGTGCCTTCTAATGTCCGCGTGAAGTGCTGCACAAATAAACCTGTCGCTGCTGGCACGAATGACGGCATCAAATTACAACGTGACTTTCAGCAGAAATTGCGATAAGGTCATCGTGTAAATTCCGCATTCTGCCAAAGCATTTGTAAGCTCGCATTTTGCTATTTTAAAGATAAGAAGAATGTTAACAGCATCTTAATTTAAGATTAACTCTAGTTAAAAAGCAAGGAAGGCTAATTTTACGCATTCGCTGAAATAGGATCTGTTTTGGAGTTATTATGTTTTTCTCCTTTTTTTCAAAGGTTTTTATTCGTTATTTATGATATAGAGTTGAGATGACGATACAAATGCAGGAATATCGGTAATCAGACGTTATAGTGATCGTAATACTTTTTATACAGCTCCAGCGAGCAAGCGACTCGCTTTACGGAAAGCCAGCATTTTCATACGTAACGCAAGATGATATTACACATAAACAGAATATGTTACTGCTTACCCCTTACACGGTATTGCTAACAAACCACATGCAATATGGTTTACATAAAATACGCGTCGCCAGACGGCGGTGGGGTTTACTTAGTCAAAAAGTTTACCTACACATTCGTTTTTCAACTATAGATTCTATCGCTTTCGCGACAGGATCCGAATTTTGCTTTCAATTCTCATAAATGGTGCCATTAATATTCGAAATCACGCCGTAAAGTTGAATAGCTGATAATGGCTGAAAACTCAAAGAAATAACCCTTAACGAGAAAGAGCAAGAAAACAATCAATACCTTTAAGTAAAGGTGGCTATTTATCCTGCTGAACATATTTGCCGCATTGTAAGTGCCGAAAAAGTGTAAGGCGAAAGAGCAAAACTATTCGCCCCTGGTTAGACTCGAACTAACAACCTTTCGGTTAACAGCCGAACGCGCTAACCGGTTGCGCCACAGAGGCTATGCTCACAGATCGGCCAGTTCTCCATGTATACCGCCTGAAGAAAACGTAATGTAGAATACAGTTTTCTGCGTGCATGCTCAATGTTGTGCAATCGTATCAGAGGAAAAGAGTGGCCGGACGGCTGACTTCCTGGGCACGTTGCTTTTGCAACATTAGCCGCATCTTTGGGCGGCTACATAATTCGACCAGACGCCTTCATTATGTCCACTAGCGACCTTTCCTCGCTACCCTTCTCCACAAGTTGGCTCTTCAAAGAAGTGATGGGGATCGAAACCGATGGCGAAATCAAATTCGAACAGCTGTTTGGGGGCTGCTTTTCGAAGATATTTAAAGTTCAGCTGGTAAAAGATTCAGTCGTTACCTGTTCTGTTGTAATCAAGCTGCCATCAGGCGATAAACTCAATGAAATAGCGAACGCCAACTGCTCAGGCGATTGCACTGACGAGCAGAACACAAAAGTTTGCGAGAAGGGCGCTGAACTATCGTGGGAAGAATATTCGGCGAGCATCTGGCTGCCATTCAGCCACAAGAACGAGTGTCGAGCATTCGGCGCTCTGAAAGATCTCGATTTCTCCAAATTTCCAGCGCCAAAAAGCTACTTTGCCGGCTTCATGCCTGATTCAGGCGCACCAGCGCTTGTGATGCAGGATCTTACTGGAGTCGGCAAGCCGCTGACGCGCTTCTTCACGCCTCAAATAGCTCAAGACATTGCGAAATATCTGGCGCATCTGCACGCTTACTGCTTCAAGACGTCCGAGTGGCGGACGCACTATGTGGACGCAAACTTTAATGATGAGTTTGCTCGTTTTTGGCGGCAAGTTCGAAAACTGTACACGCTGGAGAATGTGGAGAAGATATCGGCAGCTTTCGCCAATGTCCAGTCGCTTGAGAAATACTTTGATCCGCCGCGTGATCAGAAGAAAATATGCGAGGATGTGCTCGTGCACGGCGACATCTATCCGACCAATATTCTCACCGTGAACGACAGAGTCACTGCTATAATCGACTTGCAGTTCAGTCACGCTGGACAGCCGGCTGAAGACCTTACGATGATGGTGACCTTCCTCGACGATGCTGTCAAAGGTTTGGCTTTCATTTGCATCAAATATAGATATTTATCTTTTCTCTATAATGCACCTCTCAATAATCAACATTTAACTATATGTAATATTTCATTTTAAGCAATCATCTTTGCGCTTCTGAAAATCTTCTCTTTATTACCACTCTTTTTTTAAAGCGATTTATAACTTTGCGACTTATAATTCATTCTCATTATTATTGATTATTAATATACTTTTAACTGCTGCCACTTTTGAACTGCGAAATCGATTGTATTGATATTTAAACGGTATCTAAGTGAGTTTTTTTACTTCTCCACATTTCAAATTGAAAAAGTTTGAGCATTCTGTATAATTATATCGCCTTATTGTAATCCATTTCTACAGATTTTGCGTCAGTTTGCATATTAATAATCAAATTAAATATTATAAATTTCAAACATAATCGGAAGTCATTAAAAATTTGAATGTGATAACTGGAAACAGATACGTTAATCAAGTCAATTTATTCTAGTATGCTGTTGCTATTTTCCTGTCCCTCATTGCTTTGCCCCTGCCTAGTAGAAGAATGTTGTCATTCAGTAATCAAAAATCGAGGTAGTGGGTCCTACAACGAACATGTTCTATGCTATACTCGCGTTTATTATAGCGTTTAACATTTAATCGACAATAATCCGTGCTAATTTGCAACGATAAATCTAAACCGTGTGGCTCTTATACAGAGATTAACGGTGCTCAGTTAAAATTTCTCTTCAACTGTGCACCAAATTGTCGCCAAATTCTGTTCCTATTACAAGGTTTGTCATCAGGCGTAATAGTGTTAGAAAAACTTCACTGTTAGAGTGGGATGCCTTGCGTTGCTGTTCTGTCTGACTCTTGTCACTAAACACAATCGGGTTAGTGACCTCAAGTGATCCTCTATGTTTCCTTATCCACTTCTAACTCTCATTGTCTGTTCTCACATTAATTGGTTGGTCCCCCCTTACTCTCTCTTCTTTCTCCCTCCTATCTTACTACCACTCATCTCATAGATTATTGCCTCAAATCCGAAGGGCTATCTAATAGTGCAGTAAAAGTTATATAGCAGGGTCACTCATGATAATTTGCTTTTAGTGGACAGGTTTGGCCAGCCCCGAATTTTTGACCTCTTATGCTTTTGTACAGGACATAAATGGTTTATAACGGTAATTGTTAGTACCGGCCAAAACCGTCAGTCCCCCCATTAACCAATAGAAATGATTTCCATTGTAAATGTTTTTAGGCAAGGAACTGGTGCTGGATGCTTACTGGAACGAGCTGGAGTCGCTTCTTGATGCGGTTCCATTCACCAAGGCTGATCTGTGGAAGTCTTATGATCAACATGTACTCTTCGCTCTAGCGGCATCCCTGCTGGTTGTTCCGTTTGAGATCAATGACGATCCTCCAGAAAATCGAGAGCGACTCGTTAAAAAGGCCGAAAATAAAATGAAAGTGCTTGAATCCTATGATCAGGTGATCAAATCCGGAAGTCTTGGATGATTTTCGGTGCATTTTCTCTATAAATTTCGCGATCTTCAATGTTTTGACAATTTACTCTGTGCAGGACGAAAGTGGAAACGACCATAAGCGTGCGTTACGTCCACTTGGCATTGAGCCAAAAATGAACAGATTTAGGAACAGGAAAATATTTTGCCTCTGTGAATGCAATACATATGCCAGAAGTATTTGACTAACTTGTTAAAGTAATTCTTAGAATGCCTTAATGGCTTGCCTTATTGCCCATGTCATGCGACTTCCCCTCTAGGAAACTGATGGGAAATTCAACGTCGCATTCGTTTTCTATTAAGGAATAAAGTATTTGGCCATTATTTGTTCCCAAACGAGTACTTCATAGCACATTAGCACACTCGATTTTAACGATTAGAATGCTCATATAAAGGATAGTTGCTGCTTGCTGCAGTAGTGTAAATGATTGGGCTGTAGTTAAGTACTCTGTTTCTGGTTTGCCAAAGGAACGTTTGCTTGGTTTGGCACGTGGGTTGGCCATCGTCAGCCTCTCAAACACTATGCACAGGCGCTTTAGATGCTATCAAAATATCGTCAAGGTAAAGGAATACGAAAACCCATTGCAGACCCTACAATACGATTTCCCATCAGTCTCTCAAACGTTGCGCCTGAATTAGCGAGTCTAAACGGTGTGACATTGAATTCATGGTGCCCCATGTATGTGGTAAACGCGGTTTTCTCCCATGACTCTGGATCCAGTGGTACCTGCCAGAACCCTGACTGCAAGTCAATGGGTGTTACACGAATGAGGCCTAAAACGAAAGGTTTCGGCGCAATTCAGCCATGGTTGTGGAGCATCTACAGTCATTTATTGTCTGCTGCCTACAGCTGCTCCAACGATCCGATTCGATGCCAAGAACAATTTCGTAACAACATTTATCACATCGGTAATGAACAGAGTTCGAATGAGGACCGGTGTTTCTCTTTCGTTTCTAAATGCTGCAACGTTTAGCTGTAAAATAAATGAATGCTTAGCAATTTTCGAATTCGCGCGCTTCTACTCTTACAGTAGGAATGGAATCGATATTGCATGAAGCGATGGCGCGCGAATATTTGACCGGGTGCACTCGCTCGCTGCAGCGTTTTCAGTCATCCCCAAAAGCTGGTACGTTAGGGCTGCAGACGACCAAGAGTACAGAGGAAGAAATGAGCAAGCAGAAGACATCGGCGCGGAGAGAATTCCTCGGTTTGCGATTTTCGTGCTTTTTCGGATTATATAAAAAGGAAAAGGATTGCGTATCAAGCCGCCCTACTGTTTCACGGTGCACGGAGTATTCGCGTAATTTTAGAGCGTACTGAGTGCAGCAACTGGCTTGGACTGGAAGACAAGATGAACTTTGCGCGTTCGTCAAGTCGTATGGGATTCGACGAGAGAATGGGTCTGATCGAAAGCGAGCAGTACCATGCGGCGTTGGGCGTTTCGTTCGACAACGAATGTCTGGCGGCGAGCGAAACCGGTGCAGATAGCAGCGGCTTTGGTGACGCCCTTGAAAATATCTCTTCCATGTTCGACCGTAGCGATACGCGTATGCCTTTCATGGGCAACGACGACGGCATTGATGGTTAGTGTATTCGTGTGGCAAGTGTATAGTGGAGACGCGTCGACCTGCGGAAAAGCATGATTCACCGCAATATCTGTCATTATTTGAACCCTCTCCCTACGGCTGCAGTAGGAGGTGTGTTAAAAGATTGTCGAGTTTATTTCCCCCCTCGACCGCAATGTTAACAACGCATTCTTGTGACGGTATGTGGATTCGTAATGGTGATGCTGATGCTTCAACCGCGCACTTGATCACCAAAGCTTTCCTACAAATAGAGTACGTTAGTATTTAGCAGCGCAATTGCAGATTGCGATTGCCACCAGCAGCAGGACGTGGACGAGGTGGACAACAACACTTCAATTGTGCGCCAACTTTCGGCGAGCGAACTAGAGAGTATAAAAACTCGGCAGGCGCAGCGATTGGAACAAGTGCGCCTCATTCTACACGCCATTGTGGATGAGGGCGCGACGGGCGACGCTGGCTGGGAGAAGCGCATCGCTGCCAAGCAGGCCGAACTCAAGCAGATCTTCGTCGCCCACCGCTCAGAGCCAGCTCTTCGGATCGTTCATGGTCAGTGTTTCTGTCAGTAGGACCAAGTTTCATGAAACTTTTCCTGGCTTATTATTTTAACTGTATATGACTTCGTATGATAGGTATAAATTGCAATCAACTTATCTTGTATTTAAGTGGCTCAATTTCAGTGAAATAGCTTCCCAATGTTTGTTTCAAAAGACTGCTGAAAATTGAGCCTCATTTCCACCTGATTAGCCGTTCCTCGTTTGATAACTGATGACGAATACGCAGAATTTAAACTCAATTCTTAATTCTCGAAAGTTTAGTGAAACACGCCTTATAGTGAGAAGTCGTGCTTTTGCGGCCAAATTTCACCTCACCATTGCCAACCACGTTGTCTGGTTCGTCTTTTTACATTTCAAAAGCTGCAAGCATGCATAAAGAAGAATTAGTTGCATAGTGACGCTGCGAAAAATCCTAAAAGTGATTGTATGAATTATTCAGCTTGACGCAAACTAGGGTGCATTTTCAGAGCGCTTGCACATGCAGGACAGTCCCGTGATTCGGCCACCAATCCGTATAATGCACGACGCGGAACTGAACAACTACAAGGAGGTTCAGCATCGTCGAATGAGCACCGTCGAGAATATCCTGGCGGAAATAGAAGTGGAAGAGCAAATGAGTGTCGCCGGCTGGGAGGACCGCGTTTCCATGCTCCAGAAAGAGCTTAGGGCCCTTGTCACTGGCGACGCCCCCAAACCTCTGCCCATTCAAGGTTTGCTTTTGTTTATTGTTAATTTGCGCTTGCGTACAGTGAAGCTTATTGTAAACAGGAGGGACTGGGTAGAATGTGAAAAACCCATACTTTTCCCTTTTCTAGTGAAGGTTGGTATTCGAGCTGTCACTTTTTAACGATCCGTCGGCTCATTGTGCTTTTCACCTTCAGCAATACCGTGACTTTGCCGAATAGTAACGCAACCCCGTGATTGTCTGCTTTGTTCAATGCAAAGATCGTCGCTGAATACATAGAAAACATCGAGCACCAATTGATTAAAAGAAAAATCTCGAAAAGCACAGTGAAATAATTAAATTAACTACCATATCTAATATTATATATATTTCGTTTGAGTCATTAGGACAAGAGCACAACTTGATAATAAAAGAATTAGCCGACTGTGAGCAATAGTTAAGAAAAGGCATGGACCTTTGCAGGTCCTCCTCACCTGCAAGAAGGCGGTGCTCACTCGTCGCCAATCCACATACTCGACATGGAAGAGCAGCACGAGTACGCCGTCCGTCAGGCGCAGCGCATCGAAGATGTCGAGGAGATCATTCAGATGATCACCAAAGAGCAGCAGACCGCCGCCCCCGGCTGGAAACGGCGAGTCGACAATCTCCTCGTACGTTGACTCACTCTGCTCTTTCATTGTCTTTCAGTTATAGTCGAAATTTACCGATTGGTAAGAAGGTCTCTTTGATTCACTAAGGGCAAGCTGCTCTAAAATTAGATAGCGCTACTGTCTATCAATTTATGCATGTAAATTCAAGAAATTATCATTCTGGGTAAAAATCGGTGTACAATAGCCGAACAGCGAGCTCACCGCTGCCAATTACGGTGCCCTGGTGAGATTTCTTAGTATTGATCGAAATGTTTTGACTATAGTTACCGCTGTGCATTTTGCTCTATAAAACGCACTAGAACGCGCTAGTCAATAATGCAACATAATTGCTTCCGCGTTCGCGTCGCACACTTCACAACTTTTTTAAGTATGATCGATGTATAGGGGAAACTTTTCAATCAGTAACGAGCGTCGAGACCAAATACCGTAGAACACCAAATTTAGCCTATCTTTAGCACGCAGTACGTCAAGGAAAGTCTCAGGAAAGACTGTTTTGCCGTTACTGAGTGAAAAATGTTTCCTGTAAAATAGGAATGGTTTTTTAGATACAGCTGAAAGTGATCGTCGACGGCAGCGATCCGAATTACGAGGATTCCATGCGCAATTATATCCGTCAACCTCCCACCAGCCGCTTGGCCGTACGGCGCATCGCCAACGTGGGCAAATGGCTCAAAACGTCCATGAGGAAGAAACTGCGCCCCGAGAAGAGTGTCCTTGGATGACATCATTCAGCCGCTTTCTGGGGCTCATTTCATAAAATTAATGTGTAGTCAAAATTTCTTAGTCGGTAGCAATGAGCCACGAGGAACATCGTAGCACTCTAGGTATCGAAAATTAAATTGAGCATGGTCGCTGCGGCGTTCACACTTTTAATCTTTATCGCTATGGTACAAACACTTCATTTTCTTGTGAATGGCTAAGAAAGTAGGACGATAAGTGTAAAAATGAAAGTACATTTTTACGTTTGCATTCGTTTTACGAAGTTAGCCCCTGAACGATTCGTTTTATAACTATTTGTGAAATAGTTCGCCGTTCTCCCGTCATTGATATCTGTGGTCGCAGTTCTTGGCATTTTCTGTCACTATGCCTTTTTTGTTGACAGCGCGTGCGTCACAAGACATTTGAGAACCAACATTGGTTGCAGTCATCATTTTACAAGTTGTTTTTCAATGTTTCATCTCGTTGGATTTATACTTAGGCGCGTATATATTGCCTCTGGCATGCCTGGGAGTACAATTGGCATTCTTGGTCTATTCGAATGTTTTTGTCAACTTAAGATGGCTAATTGTAGTTTGTTGTTGTGAATAATGTCGCTTGCTGTTTGCAATCGCTTTTTGAAATATCGGTGCTATGCTGTGGTTTGCACTCGTATCGTTGTCCCTCCATTTGCAAATGTTGATTTTTGGTGACTTCATTTTGAATTTGATGCAAGTGCTTCATAATTAATGGCACTGAAATAAATTGCAAATTGTGCGCTGTTCGTTTAAAAATACATTACAGTAAGTTTGTGGCACTACCCTGGCATGGATTTTAATTTGAATGATAATTTTAAATTGTAATATTCGGTCTCTAATTGTTTCCTATCGAATCATAAATAGGAACATAAAGTGTGCTCTCGTATTTGTAGCCATATACTCCATTTATCATATTTTGTAACTCTTGCATGCCGTTTCGGCAAATTAGTGTTCGAAATGAATGCAGAGATGGCAAAATTTAATGAGTTGATTACGAAATATGATGCAATGATGACTGATTGAATGCAAAGGTTGCGAAGAATAATGTAAGAGCGGAGAATTACGATGAATGGCGGTGTGTGTCCTTGACTATCAAAGTCGTATCGACCAACGAAACACCAAACCAACGTCGCAGTGTAAAAAACCCAGTGAAGATCGAAAAAGTTTTACTGATTGTTAAATGATTACATTAACGTTGTTGTCGACAAAGACGCCATGTCACTGAACTAAAAGGACCATATGATGTGTTAGTGGCCTCGGAACAAGAAAATGTGTAAATGCCGCAGTGCTCATGATATTTTAGGCCCAAACCTGATCGTCATTTCGCACGTAGTCGGACATCGTTGAATACTTTAGAGGGCAACGACTTGCACTCAGGCAGGAACGAAACACCGAAACAACTCAATCCGGTTCTCTTTCGAATAGTATAAAAGACGACCGCAATGAGGAAGTCTTCACTCTACGACCATTTACTACTCTTGGCTTTTCCCAGCGTTTGGTCTCAGTCATATACTGTGATATAGAGACTGAACCGAATCCAAAGAAGGCTTCTTTGAGTAATTAATGAGTCTCCTTTTCCTAATGAAATAAGGCTACTTCTTATTTAAATAAACACGTTTTCACCTGAGATTACCAATTTTGCAAATAGTAGCAAATAATCACATATTCGAGCCAATAGTATTCCTTATGGATCGGTGGAGTATTCATGTAGAACTATAGTTTTAGTCAATTACGACTGCGTGTCTGCTGCTGATTTCAAACAAACCCATGGTTCCTTAAAAGTGCACTAGTGATCGCACTTGTTCCAGCTTTTCAACGTTCATTTAAATAACTTTCCTTGAATCGCTATAGCTACGAGTGTTTCCAATTGCCTTAAGCACTCAAATCTCTCTATATATCAAGACTGAACACAGTAAATGATTTTAGATTTGCTCGACTTCTTCCAAACAGCGCCTCCCAAGCAAGATGACTGCTCTCTCTATGATGGTCGTGGCCTTTTCGCTCTTTCTCGCCGCTCACGCTCAAGGCCAAGTGCGTCAGTGCTCGTGCCCGGAGACCAAAAAGTGTCTGACGGATCTGAAGAAGATTGGCGACGACTGCGTCAACAGCTGCTGGGGAACAGTGAGCGCCATCACGAGCAAGCCACAGGATTTGCGCAAGTGCTTCAGCAACAAGAACAACGTCATCGAGAGCTACGTTGACTGCTTCGTTGACAACATGAATGGGTACGGCAAGTTAAAAAAAGCACTCAGTAGACCACTTCCTGGGGCATATTTCATACAACATTTGCGGTTTCAAAATGCATAAAACATCATTTATCGGTTATTTGCGGCTTTTTTCGGCTTTTTCTGTCCAGTTATCATTTTTTTAATTCCTTAATTTTTGAATCGCAATAGTTTTGAAAAATAGACACCCTAAAATCATTAATTGAATAAACATAGGATTTTATTCGATGCTTAGCAAACTACTCAAGTTTCTCATTATTTTTTAGATGTGTGGACTCACCAAACGGACCGCAAATTGCTAAGCAAGACTTTGAGCTCATTATCACTACAGCCGAACAGCGAATTCGAAAGACCGTCGAGAAAACGCTCAACGATTTTGGATCAGAGAATCAGGAAACCCTCAAGGATGTGATCGCCGTCGGCGAAAAGTTTGGCGCCTGCGCGAAAGACTGCCTTCGTAAGAAGATCGGGAAAGATTTCTGTCTCACCAACTATCAGTGAGTTTTCTATTCATACCTATTACATCATAAAACTGTTTATTATTTGAAACAGCGCATCAAAGCCAAAGGCAACATTAGTCATTATAAGCGCTGCATCCTATTGCAGTTTCTCTCGTTTGCGTTATGCAAATGGCTTAAACATTTCTTAATTTTATCACTCATATTCAAATATAATCGAAATTCAATTATTAGGATATATCAAACCGTTAACAATTTGTTCGTTCAATTTAGATGCCAGCCAAAAGTGCCAGGAGAAGCGAAAGCCAAAGAACTGCTGCAGACGTGTCAAAATAAGCAGGACTTGAAGCGACACGCCGGAGAAGTATGCGACTGCGCATTGGCCGCCGGCGTGAGGTACGGTGCTTTATTCTTGTTCTATCCGCCAATCACTAATGCGACTTTAGCGCCCTGCAATCTTACTGTCCCGTCTTGGAACTTTTGGGATCCGGAATCCCACTGCCTCCGCTGCCGTCCAAATAACCTGTGAGAGCTGACAATCTGCTCTGCTGTCAGCGGCTGAGATCGACAGTGTGTATATTTAGATGATTACGGTGATATAATTCGAACTGTGATGCATCTCAATTCATGTTATCACCCATAATCGTAAAGAAAAATCTAATAAAACTGGCAATTACAAGGAGCGTTGTACAAGATAGAAATGGATGTACACACCAGAGAGTAGACAGCTGGCGATGCTACGCAAAACCAAACCGCGATCATTTTGCAGTAATTTCGGAGCGTTATAGTCACTCTTTGTCGAACAAATACAAGGGTGGTACGACGCTTTAGGATCGGAACACACTCTTCGCACTCACTGCTGCAAGTCGGTTCATCTGCGCAATCTCAACTTCACTTGGGCGCGTTCCTTCACTACCATTCGATATTGTCTCCTTCTGATCCTTTAAATTTTCCTACTTTACTGCTAATTTCTCGAACAAAATTAAAATTTTGGATCGCTGAAAGGAACACTGAAATTTACTTTGAATAAAAGACAACATCACTAGCGCTTATGCTGGCAATTGCGTTTGTGATTGCGGTAAGAGCACTCGTCATATTTTCTTAATCATTTCAACCGTAACACCGGTATTGAGAAAGTAATAGGCCCATTCAAGTCATTGAATAAGAATATACCAGTATTATTAGCAATATTAAGCTCATAGAGTATCAAGACTGCATCGACACTAAATATTAGGTCACATAATCCGTTGCTGTCAGCGAATAGCTTGGTCATTTTGAATAAACAGAGTCAGGCGAACAGTAAATAACCTATTATTACAAATTCCATGACTTTGAACCGGGCTCAGACAAGTAAAACTAGACACAACCGTTTGATGATATCAAGCTAATAAATTGTTCAAGCGAACTTAAAAGAGTATTCCTTATAATCTTTTTCGCAAGTAGAGAGCGTGAACAGACCAAATGAGAGCAAACGAGCAAAACTGCGCTCTCTGATGACGTTTTCAGTATGGCGTTCACAGATACGTTATGTCCTACAGTACACCCCGTGCAGTTGCCATAGAACAAATGTGTGCAGATATTATTCAAAACGAACATAATAACATGGATAGAGGCTGACAAAGGCAAACCATTTGAGAGAGAAAAAGCGAATGGTGCAAAAATAGTGGATGAGCATTTATTGACAAT
>NIUQ01004881.1:0-12304 GCA_002796945.1 Plectus sambesii
GGATGCCGACTGCAAGTTCGCGCAGCGAGCTCGCTTCAGCTAGAGATTGGCTACACTCTAGATGAAACGTCCGATTTTCCCATATCGACACCATTTGCAGGAAGTGAGTATTTCATACTGATATTAGTTTTCATATATCCTTTCTTTTGTTGTATCAGCTTCAAATCTCATCTTTCGTAAAACAGCGCTTTCTTAATAAACCATATCCATCTTTATTAATGAAAATGTTTGCTTCTGATATTAATAGAACTCTTCTAAGTTTAACGCGGGAAAGAATAGGGTTAAAGTATCGCAGATTATCAATTTTTTATGTTTCAGCTGAAATTTAGTTTTTGGCTTCAGGATTGTGTTAAGCCAAAGCATTAAAATTAGCGCAAGATTGGCATCCTTGATTCCTACTCGTACCAATAATCTTTGAAATATCTTCACACTTGTATTACAATTGCAGAAAGCACCACCAATCGCGCCCTTGTCAAACTGCCGACAAGCTTACAGGACAGTATCACTCTACAGTATTTCAAGGCATACGATATACTGGGGGGCAGTCCAGTGCTGAGCGATACGGCGACGATGAATCGAAGAGACAGCAGCTGTGCGTATCAGTGGTATTCGGACATTTTTCATTCCGACCCGCTCGGCTTCGGCGCCGAAATATTGGGCACTGATGAGAACGGATATCCATTCAAACGCATTCAAGCCAGCATCTTTCTTCCCCCTGGTAAATCTTTGAGCTCAATCAGAAATGTACGATAGTAGAGGTGGGCGCCAGTCGGCGCATGGAAAGTATAAGCTGGGGATGACCGAATTCTAAGAAAATTTGGCGACACATCTTACCTTCGATGTGAAGTCATAAATGACTGAAACATGATACTTGGTCAACTTATTTTCGGTTTCAGCGACTGAGTGAAATAGGGCACTCCAGTGCTGTGAATGTCAACACCTTATTAAATTTGTATTGCTCCTATGGTTACATGTGACGGACCTTTATACTAGCATACGCCGTCGTAAAGTTTTTTTTTCACTTGTCGCTTACAAAATAAGATGATAGCGATAACTCATGCTGTTTCCACCAATAGAACGACTTCACTCTGTAATAGAATAGTTGCCGCAGCTGCATACCTTGTTTTGCTTCGCCAAATGATGACTGAAGAGGTCTAACTTAACATTTTTAGCCCTCTCAGTTGGCTCTGCTCTACGTTCCCGCATAAAGCATATAGAATAGCAAATATGCCAGTTTTGCAAAGCCTTTTAAAGAAAATTTCAGAATGTCAAAATAACGGAACTTCAACTAATTCGAAGTGCGTCTGTCCAGCACTTTGGACGGGATTCGATTGTCGATATCCCGTTTGCCTCAACGGCGGCACTCTTGATGTCTCAGTTTGCAACTGCCAGAACGGCTACTACGGTCTTCACTGTGAAAATGGTGCGTATTTCTCTTCGAACTGAAGTCATTCCTCAACAAATACTGTAGATTAAAAATGCTGGCCATGCTTAGGCTTACCTGTATATGGTGGGTTTTATGTATATCAGTATTGTTGGTGGTTGTCATTGTACCAGTAGGTTAGAATGATTTCAGCCAATCGATCACGTGCTGCATAACTTAAAAGTGACCATACCGATCGTGACTCTCGCAAATATTTTTTAGCCACCTCCGCAGTGCATATGGATAAATAAGCTTTGGCTACGGTGCAATGAGAATTTAAAACTGAACTAGCTCAAACGAGAGACAACAAGTCTTTTTTAAATTCAGGGCTCATTCTCTTTTCGACGTGAGTAAAAGAGTGTATCAAAAGTTCGACGACTGAACTGAAGCTATGCGGTAATGTTTCTGCATGAATAATTCAAGATATTTCAGCGCTTACTCTTCCACCTGTAACGGGCACATTGACGGGCTCTATGACCACCACCACAACCACCACGGCACCGAGCACGACAACTACCACAACCTTATCACCACAAACTACCACAACCACGACGGCACCGGACACTACAACTACCACCACCACTACCACGACGGCACCGAGCACGACAACTACCACTACCTCATCACCACAAACTACCACTACCACGACGACAGTGAGCACCACAACGTCTTCCCTGTCGCCCTCTACTGCTAATCCCGGTTGCGACATGTCAACACTGCAATGGGACATTGTCTTACTTTTCGACGTCTCGGCTACCGCTATGGCTAATAATAAAACGCTGCTGACTTTGGTAAGTACTAGTTTAAAGTGCATATTGTTATGCACTGTAGCATGCGCATCTCAAGTTATTATTCTTAATATTTGGAATAACTCAGTACTTATTCGACGCCCTACCATGGGCCCATTGATTGGAATAATGTGAGATTTAATGAACGCCGTAGATGACTTCTACATTCTCTGAGAACGAAAAGTAGCAAAAATATTTAAAAAAGTTGACCTAAATATATTGTTTCGATGGCGATGAATCGGATTGTCGCTTCTGTTGTCGTCGAAGCACGTTCTCCATGAAAAAATGTTTAGAAAGTGGATAATGCACGATATTGAAGTTACTATTAGTTAAAAAGTTGATTCACATCTAAGAATTTTGCATATGATATGATCAAGAACATCAGTATCCGTTCTTTGCATTCTTTTAACGTGAACATCATACGATCTAGACTGTACTCGCATTTTTGATCATCCTAAGTTTATTTCGATATACAAACGCAAAATTAAAGTTCTACGTTGTTGTATAATGCATTTTAAATCAACTCTTTGTTAGACCTACACTCTCCTTGAAAAGTTATGAAGTAATGGTTTGTGAGATACTCTGATTGTCGCTTTTGACCGCAGCAGTCTATATATCAATATTTTATGACCTCTTTTATGACATATGGCTAAAACCTCTGCGTTGATCAAGAGCTGAGATACTTTAGGCTTCTCAAAAAGTTTCTAATGGCAAAATACTAAACTAAGTTGTATTGAATACTCACTGAATAATATACGTCGAGCATTAACTGACCAGTTTTAAAGAATTAAATATGAAAATCTCAGTTAGAAGTGGCTTTATTAGATACGGCGAACCGCTTTTAAATTAGTTGCATTTTTGCGGCGTTGTAAAGAATCAAACTTTTAAAGTGATTTTTGAGACACCCTGTTTTAATTCTGAGCCTCTGCTTTGCTTTTAATATCAGTAATTAGTTCTTAAATTTCAGTTTAAAGACACCTCACTGGCGTTTTCTGGTAACTTCATCATCGGTGGAAACGGAGCACAAGTTGCGCTGGCTGAATATGCTGACGCCGCCTATGTTGCTACCGAATTTGACACGATCATTTCTCAAGATATGCTGAACGGTGCAATTACAAATGCTATAGGCAGCGGCGCCGTACCAGAGACATCCGACATCCGACTAGGAAGGTGAGGAAATAACGAAAATTTGAGCATTTTGATTGATTAACTATTACAATTTTACAGCGCGTTACAACTAGTTAATGATCAGTTGATTGTCTACCCGTCTTCTGGGCTGCGAAAAGGCGTCCGTCACATGGTCATTTTTTCAGCCGAAGTTCAGTAAGTATTTCATTTTTAATTCAGTTGCAAAGATGAATGCTCACGAATGAGACTGAGTAGAGGATAAATTCTTTCAATCTAATATTTCTACTTATTGTTTTAAAGTTTCCTCAAGAATATAAATTAAAACAGAATATGCACCTGTTCTAGGATTATATAAAATTATTGAATATTGTGTCAACCAAAAAATGGGGAAAATGAACAATGGAAGAGCTAGCAGTTCCCCAGTTCAACAATTGTAGTGGTTTTAGGAAATGTACCTCAAGATGACACATCTGATATGCTGTATAACAGATGGTGTGCTAATTAATTAGTGGCTGACTGTGCCGCGGACAGTAGCCGGATTGCTATATGAGGAGTGGACAAGCCTAAACCCAAATGAGATCTACCTTTGACCGCTTCTATTATCTTTGAATCAGCTCATATTTTACCCATCAGGGCAGCTTGAATTGACTGTTATATTTCATAAACGGAACGCTGCTTTTTGTTCCGTACAGAAAGGTCGACAATTTTGACCGCTGTGTTTGATCGATGATATTTTTAGACCAAGTGATATAAGCTCAGCGATTGGTCTTGCGCGACAACTGCATAACCA
Source organism: Plectus sambesii (assembly GCA_002796945.1). Classification (NCBI taxonomy): domain Eukaryota; kingdom Metazoa; phylum Nematoda; class Chromadorea; order Plectida; family Plectidae; genus Plectus; species Plectus sambesii. The sequence goes on from NIUQ01004881.1 coordinate 4,130, forward strand.
GTGCGTCTATACAATCGGTCTAGCGGCTAGCGGAGTAGACCTTTCGAGCATAGTCGGCGGCACCGACTTCACAACTTCTCTCAATAGCCAAGCAGATGTTATTACTGTCATCAACTGGTTAAATCAAAAAGCTTGCACGTAAGCGTGATTAGAACTCAATTATGGCATGGCGCAGTTTTTAAGAAAACAAATTTCAGACTTCCTGCTTGCCCGTCGACGAACTGATAATCAGTTATGGATACGGGACCTTCAGGTGTAAAACTTAATTTCTACTTTTATGATTTTTGTGTTGTTTAGGTCAGATTAATAAATACTCACAACAAACCGTTTGAGTTCTGCCGCAAAACTCAGCAATTACTGAGATATCGCGAGCAATGAGACAAAAGATATTTCGAACGAGCAATGACTATTTCCGTACAGTAAGGAAATTTGGCCGACTGTAACGAACACAATCATTCTTGAGACCAGTGGACTTGGTGCAAAAATTTTGAATCCGAGCGCAAACATCCGCGGAATGCTTTACATAAAGTTCGAATAAGAACCAGCTATATCTGCGAGCAGTTGGAGATTTTTTAACGGAAATAAGCCTAGAATTGAGGTCAAATTGTATTAAACGCTTCAGTCCTGTACAGAAAACGAAGTAATATCAATCACAAATCAATCAGTCGTGGAATACACAAAAAGTTCACTACATAGGAGTATCACGATGTGGAATATCGGGGTCTGGGGTGCCAAGTCAGCCGATCAACATTTGACCTTAAACGTTGTCCCTGATGGAGGGAGATGTCATGCGTCATGCTATGCAACGCATATTTAGAATGCATTGAAAACAATTCCACGGCAGAAACCAGATCAATTGTGCTGCAGCGCTCGCAAATGACCAGCTCGATTGTCGGTTGATCGAGTCACATAATCAATACTCTTTAACTCATACTCTGAAATTTATAATAACTGACAAGATTTAAAATGAGAGAAACTTTGCTTTATCGTCGAAATATATTCCAGCTAATGATACAATTGAGGGTACTGCAGTTTTCAACTAATTATGCGTCAAATCGCGATCACGAATGGGAAGACGATAGGTGCCAAAGTCGCACAGCGATAAGCATCCCGGCTTGTCGACAATGATATCGGCGTTATTGCGTAAATACTCTCGGAACCATTCCAGTTTTGCATCGCACTTCCATGAATTTTCTGAAACGACACTTCTGGTTAATTAAACAATTACTAGTACGCAGGAGAAAATAAAGTCATGACAAAAATGGGAAACATTCGGGTCGCAGTAAACTTCCGACTCCCAGAATGGACAATAAACTAATCAACCATTTCTGTTTTAATAAGGATACTTTTCAAATAAGAAAGGACGTTTCCCATATTGATTTTGCTTGAATATTATCCTTGTTAAAGTGGAAATTTACATGCAGAACCACGGTCTAATGCTTCATTATGGGAGGCGGACACATCTCCGACTTGGACAGTTTTCCGACCGGTCACTTCTCCGACCGGACAATATCCCGACGGATATTTACACCCCCCGGACAGTTCTCCGACTAGACTGAATTTTCACTTTCTATGATATTTCTCTAACAGGACTAACCTGCTTGCGCATGAACAATCGTTCTTAAGTTAGCTATCTTCTTAATCAAATAAGGGAGCAAAGGTAGAAAAAAGTTACATAGGAAAAATGGAGCAACGTAAGAGTAAAAGAACAATGAATTGACATAAAAAAGAAGCGAGAAATAGTCAGAAAATGATTCTCTTGCTCCCAGTTGGATGCTTATATACAGCTAACTCCTCCGTTTGCCGCGCATTATTACCGCGCATTCACCTTTTGCCGCGCTTCATTCATAAATGTCGTTACATTTCCGGTTGCCGCGTATTGTTATACGCGGTCAGTAGCTTATCTGACCTCAATAGGGCAACACTCGCAAGATACAGTACTACCCAATCATCTCGCTCCTTCGTATTGTAGTAAAAATTATTATGTCGGAGAACTGTCCGGGGGGGGTTAAATATCTGTCGGAGAATTGTCCGGTCGGAGAATTGTCCGTCGGAGAACTGTCCGGTCGGAGAAATGTCCTAGTCGGAGAAGTGTCCTGGTCGGAGATGTGTCCGCGCCCCCTTCATTATGAGTTAAATAAACTTTGTACTATGGAAGAGATGCAGGTATTGTAAAAACATGCGTCAAGTTGATTGAAATTGATATATACACTATTAAATACTCGATTCAATTTTAAAAGAACAATGAAAAGCGTTCACGTACCGCAAACATATAGCATTCGAGGCACGGCTGACCCAGGAGCTCTCTTGAAACTGCCGCTCAGCAGATTTTCTGGCAGCGTAGACAAACGGTTGAAGCTCAGATCGATATAGCAGAGACTCTTCATATTTGCGAAGGCTCGATCCTCAATCAGAGCGATGCGGTTGCCCTGGGCGGCGAAGGAGATCAACTGCTCGGCGCCGGTCAGAAGACTGGCATCAATCTTCGTCAGGCCGTTATCGCTCAAGTCGAGCGCGAGCAGGTTGGATTTGACGGGTGTGAACGCATCCGAGGCCACGTTTTCGATACCATTGTTCACCAGCGCCAATCGTTGCAGCATCAACGACGTTAGCGGCTCCAGATCGCGCCGCTCCAACGTCCTTATGGGCGTGTTTGTGATGACCAGACGGTCGATTACTGCACCGGTCGCATTCGCCAATGCATCCGTGATCTGAAAGTTATAGAAAGTAACTGCCGTAGCATTATTCGATGCAAATCAATTTCGATTCGTCTTTAAGTACGCTTCCAAAATTCCATTATGATTTCGAAATTTTTCACAGAGAATATTGTGTCAGATGTTAACAATAGTAAATGTCTCGCTACTTGCACAAGAATAATATCAACAATTTGGTTTATTTTTATATTGGACAGAATATTTAAAAAATTTCGGTTGCTTATAACGCACCGCCAAAAATGCAAGCGAAAGCCACTATTATTTCTATGCACTTATCAAATTACCTCCTTCATTGACTTGGCACGATTGCAAACTATTTGAACCGGCCCGTGTTCGCTAGAACCACAAATGCACGGTGGCTTCACAGGCGGACAGCTGGTGACGAAACTGATTGCAAGGGACAAGAGTACGAAACCGTAAGAAGCCATGGTCGATATTGCTGCTCGCTGCCGCCTGTGCAACGATGACTGATGCCGGACCAAGAAATGAAGGGGAAACAACTGTTTATAACTAGTCGCCAAAGACTATTGTTTGTCCAACCGCCTTTCATACATACATACCGGTGAGAGATAGTCCAGTTATTCCAGTTTCTGTAGGCAGCTAGAATTTTTCGCCTTCATCGCTTTGTTATGACAGCTGCGCTCTGTTGTGATTTAACATTCGATATTTATTTGAAGACTGCATTTGCGAACACGTTAATCATCAGGCTGGTGACTACTTAGTTACAGAACAGATTGGGAGGACAGTTGCACTATAACAGCTTAAAATAAAATCAATTATTTTCGAGTAATCAATGGGACATATTGTGATTGCGATATTGTAAGTGATAATATTGAAATTGAGTACAAGTGTTTTTGGTGCATACCATATTTCAAAAGTAATTGCTATCGTCAACATGATTATCGATTAGTCATTTCTTATTCCCCTGCTTCAATGAAAAAATTTTGGCTCCTGATTATTCGCATCTGAAGCGAAATGAACTGATGAAAGAAAATGTCTCCATCAAGTAACTAACATAAAGAGCATCTGTGCATGATTCTTTCAACAGAAGTGCGAATTGTTCTCGTGCGAAAGAGGAAATAATTTTCCCAACAAAACTTCTGCTCTCATAAGCCTGATATGATGAAAGAGCTACTGAGCCTTGAATAATTAATATCCTTAATTATTTCTCATGAATCTCAGGCGTACAATCATTCAATTTGCATTCTCCCTTCATAAGACAACGCACAACTGACAGTCATCACATGTAGGCATTAGCTTCGCCTCGCGGCATGAGACGGCTAGACTACCAACTTTTGCTGTTTTTCCTATCCTTGATCATTTCCACTTCGGCATTGATCAACCCGTTCCATGCATTAACTAAATACCAGCTGGATTCCAAGAAAACGGCCAACAACACTACAGTTGACAGTAGACAAGCCGTGAGGAGTAGGTTCGTTGCGATGGCGAACGTTCGATTGGGTGAGCCGAAAAAAACGACAACCGCTACGCTCAGTCCATCGAAAGAGAAATGGGAAGACAGCAAAGTGGCGCAGAAGATCGTCGACAGAATGCAGAATATCGGTCAGCTAAAAGGATGGCTCGAGCGACGAGGCCCTCAAGTGATACGGTTCGGGAAACGATCTTATTATGATGATATTGACTATTATTACTAACATACATGTGGTAACTGCTTTGTCGCTTGCTTAGTAGGTTGCGATTTACATGCTCATGGATTGAATCTCTGGCAAAATGTACTGCTGCAGCAGCTTAATACAAACGCAAAGGTTGATTGCACGAAGCTATTTAGCAACACATCACGGAGTCAGCAGCGGGTGTCTTCGTTTGTGTCGTTCGTTCCAGGCCAAATAATCATTTCAATAAAGTCTAACAGTTTAACAGTTCTCCCGTCAGGACGATACTTAATCAGTAATTTGTCTTGAAGTCAAGCTGAATAGTAATCATTTCTCCTTTCATTTATCGACGTCCTGACCTAATGTAAACCATATTGGTATTACTTTGAGGTCCCATTACAGAAGATATTTTCGCGATTTTATTGACTACGATCCAAATTTGTGAGATATTGAAAACTGAATCGATTGCAGTATAATAGAGTTCTGTTGTTTTGCTCTGATGTAACGACGCAGTGGTCAGTGGATATAGCATTCTCCATCCAAATCAATATAGGCGCTTGGGTCTCGAAGAACAAGATCATTGAAACTCTCCGACGGCTCTTACGTCACGCAGTGTTATTATCGGTCATTGCGCGACAGATTTAAATAATCGATCACGACGAGGTGGAATATGTATTTTGGTGCAAAAATATGCGGTTCGAGCCGATCGAAACGAGCTCCTCGGACATATTCTTACATCACGTAAAAAGTTGATAATTTGAAGCAACCGTGGACCTCAAAACACCCTACTGCGAATGAATGGCTTTGAATTGTTTTAATCATTAAACGTTTCTCCCATCCTTGCAAATTCTTCTTTTTCAAACTATCCAGCGACCCTTTCCATTTTTAATCCTTAAGCTTGGACACGTTATGCTCAACTATCATGTTGTTTGTCGGAAAATTTGCATAGGCAATGGATAAAGAATGAACGTTTGCATCGTTAGTTCATGAAATGCGTACATATGAAATTCTCCAGAACATCCACCTAACTATAAGGATAAACGAAGTAACAGAAACCAATCAGAATGAGATTGAATATAACTAAGGACTATAATCATGATCGAAGATATCGTCTATCAAAGAAAAGGTAAAGCTATAACAATAAAAAATTTCTAACAATAGACTATTGGGCAGACGGTTGCTGTAAGCTTAACTTTCAGTTCACAAACTCTGGAGCCAGCTTCATAAAACTAGTATAATTATTATATATATTGCAATTGCAATTGAAGGGAAGTGCGAGACTGATCATTTATGACGTACGCGGAAAGATTCTTCTCACCTGCATCGTAACTGACCCATTTACTTCACATTGTGCAGTTGTGATGGCGACATTTATGGCTGCAATATTTTTGTGTAATTAGTCCCAATATTTGTTCTCTTTATTGTTTATGATATATTAAAGCCACCTTTATGATAACTACGGTTTTTTTGCCGATTTCGAGCAATACTCTTGTTGCATGTACAATTACGCCTCGAAGCCCATTATCGAGAAAAGATTGCAGAAATGGGATAATTTTTTGTTGCCGAATCAGTACTTTCATGTCAGAAAATATGTCCAGGGTTAATTATCGAGAACGCTCTCATATATAGACCTCAGGAGAGTGTAAGTTTGAGGAGGCGTACTTCCGAGAAACTCCTATTCATTTAATAGACGAGTGTGCCTTTTGTTAGCGAGTGAAAGAGGTTAAATGACGCTCTAAAAAGGTGTCATCCTGCAGTGGGTACTGTTTCATCCATTTATATAACTGTAAACAAAGTACGCTGAAATGAGAGTGTCAATAGAATGTGAGTGACAATGATACAGACACTGGCTCTGCTGATGGCGAACAATTTTCGAAACATTGAAATCCCATCCATATCAATAAAAATTTATTTGATCAGGCTTTTATTGCACAGTAATTCAGTTTCATCACTTTACCCGAACAGCAATCAACAAGCAGATTACAAGATACATCGTTTCCGCTAAAATAAGAACACTGTAAAAGTTAATGGGGACGTTTTTCAAATCAAGTAGAATGCTTTCCACAGAGATTTGAAATGAAAAGTGGAAATGATATGGATTCGACGACTGCCTTTTCTATATTTCAGTACTAAAGGTTATGAATTCAGCCATAAATTTTGCACAAATGTTAATGAAAGAGCAGGCAGTTGATGAAATTTTCAAAGGTTCATAAGATTAGCGCACAAAAAGCTTACACGATGGCACAGCAACATTGATTTTACCCGAATACAAGCCGTTATCGAATTTAAGCAAATATTGTACTTTGGCACAAACGTATCATTTCTAGTGGTCAACTCAATTTCATGACGAACGTCTCCTAATGCTAGTTTAAAGTTAAATGTATTCAGACCTCCTGATGATGATGCAAAAAAGCAAACGGATACATTTTCTTTCACTGTTTCAAAGCCAGAGAAAGTTTAAAAATTTAATCCTTTTTGTTAAGGCAATGTATGAATATAATTGGCACTTCAACACAACTTTACAGTGAAGGCTAGTCATACAATGATTTATTTTGCTGAAAAGTCCGCATTTTGATTTCTAATACTGCATTTCTAGCAGGGGGTGCTGAGTTTTAAACGAATTTCAACATGGCAAATAGAGCTATTTTGTGACTCTGGGGTTGGTAGGCTGGTTTGCCCACTGAATTATCCTTTAAACTTTCACATCAACCACACTGCTTCATCATTCGAAACCTTCATTTCAACCCAGAAATTGTTAACAACAATCCCGCCAAGTAAATTGACAATTTTCATCACAGTCCATATTTCATAAAATTAAAATTTATGTACAACACTGCGGGTACTTAAATGCACTATCACTAGAGCATGAAACTGAAATTCACAAGATGGAACAGAAGCGCGACGTGCAGTTTTTCTTAAGGATAATCTTTTTGACAGACATATCGGGGCGGAGTCGTCCTTTGCTTTTCGTGTGCTCAATTGTTTCTAGAAGTAACTCGACGGACGGCAGATCGTCGATGGCAGCGCTTTGGTGAATGTAAAGTAGAACGCCATTCTGGTTATCGATGAGTACTGCGCCGCCCATCTGGTAAAAGTCGAGTAAGGGATCATCCACCGCCGCCTGATCCAGCGCTATCATACTTTTCTTCCGCACCATGTCCGATGCCATCTGCAAATTATTCCTGTTGCTTTATGTGAGCTCAATATATTTCAAAAACTTGCGAGAATTCGCTACTAATGTGGTAGAATAGGTAATGCAGTATTGTTAATTATGTGACAAGCTTTAATCATACTTTTCAGATTTTCACTGTATGTTTGACTCCTTAAAAGAGAAAACAGAGCACGAGCTTGTGTATACTGCCAAAAAGGACAAATGACAATGAGACGTAGCGCACAAACTGCTCGATGAAAGCGGTAAGTGGGATAGAGCATGAAATAATAATATCATGTCGCTAATTCATGAAATGTTATGTTCTTGAGTGAGGCCTGAACCACAGTCGAAAATAGTTGACGAGTATATGCGGAGCGTATATGATTATCAAGAACACGTATTTATTCTCTGCTTTTTGTGCAAAAAATTCCGCCAGTGAGGTGAAATGGCAGATCTTCAGGGCACGCTCAGCGATCCCCTAGTCCAAGCACAACGTGCGAAACACATGTGCTCGCTTAGAATGGGCCGTTTACTTCTAAGATTAATTTCCTTCAATTATTGCGGGTAATTCTGCTTGCGTCATAGATACTCATTTCAGACGATGTGCGTGATCGAGCTATTCCGAGTGTGAGAAGCGGTAAATTAAATTTGCCTATGGACATGCCGCTAGTCAAAGATGTGAAAATATTCAATACCA
>NIUQ01004882.1:0-19111 GCA_002796945.1 Plectus sambesii
GGATTGCAGCTAAAGAATAAAATTTGGACACACCCGAACATCAAGGGATTACTATAAAATATCGGTAGAACACCGAAAGTCAATTCCTCCAAAATCAATACTACTACAACGAGAGCACATTGTAACGCCAGGTTGCGTTCAAACTTGGCTCTTCGCTCTCTCTCCATTCGAGCAGCATCGGTGCGAAGAGATAAGTGATCAACCTGTGGGGGTCTCTTCAAAAGAATGGCGATGTAGCAAAATGTGAGGCAAGCAACAACCAAAATTGTCACAATTCTATCAGACCATGTAAGATACGGTTCAATGAATGGATCAAATTTGAATATCCGTCCATGACGATCGAAATTATAGTGAATCCGACAGCAAGGGAAAAAGTTGGGCAAACCACTAAGAAAACCGAGGATCCAAATGAGAGCAACAAATTTCCATGCATTAAAAGTGCTGAATACTCTATCATAAGAAGCAAACTTTAAAACTGCCCAATATCTGTTAATGGCAATAATGAGAATGCAGACCATTGCCGAGTAGTAAGGCACATAAACAAATACGTCGTACATAATCCAATCTATTGTTTCACCAAAAATATATCTTCGTAGAACAAAACATGGGACATCATAAAATACACGCATGGCTAAGAAAGACATGTCGCTGACAGCTAGAGACAATATAAACATATAATAAGAGTATCTCCCTGCGTACTTTGTTGGGTTTTTGACAATGACAATAACTACAAGCGAATAGAGAATGAGACCGGCCGACGAGAAACAACCAATTGCAGTAATAGTTACGAAGTCTCGTTCAGGAATAGGTTGGATAGATGAATTGTTCATTTTTGATTTGTTAAAGCAACGTCTTATGCTATGGACGAAAGTATAAAACGACACCTTATCAGGTTAGTTTAGACTACAAACGTTATATGGAATATATCTATAGGATATAGTTGGAACTTTGGTACGAAGGCGCTTACAGGCGAATGAATATTCTTCGGAAATGTGCTCTAGTCGAACAAGTGAGTCTTAGAAGCATATTCACTGACTATATAGTTTGTACAAAATTCTACTTTTAGAAATAATAGTCGCATTTCTATTAATCCAGCGTACGTTGCTGAGCAACAAAGTGGCGCAGTTGTATGAAACTAGTGACACAAGCTTTAATGAAGAACCTGTAATTGGTGATTTCTCGAGGCGCAAGTCTACTACGTCTCGTAAGGAAATTATCAATCTTACGACACCTGCTCTGAAAATGTCGATTTTCGAAAGCGATTGCGATATCTCACTAATGTCGTTACGGTTAAATCAAGGTCCTACCTTCCCTTCCTGTTAGTTTAAGGCTCAAGCTTTTGCTGTCAATTTTGAATCTCTTGATCTAGGGATTTTCACCGCAACTTATATCGTGCTGTATTTTATGAACAAGAAACTGTCCTAAAGGCCATCCACATGTCGAAGGCCTCGTGCCAACACTCTTTCTGAATCTACCCAAAATCCTCCAGAACGGCCAACTCACTTCCTTCCTATGAGTCGAAGGGACAATTACGATGGTTTCTCTAGAGAAAAACGAACAGCCAAAAGTCACACATCGCGATATCGGATGTACAGAGCGGGTGCGGCATAGTCTCGATCTTTTCTTCCGCCAAAGATTGAAGTATAAGGGTGACCGTACGAGACGATGCATTATTGTGGTGCATAAGCAGATCTTTCCTGGAGCTGTCCTTGAAGACGCGAGGGAGACATGAATTAGTGTACCACCAAGTAGTGACACTCCTCGGTCCTTCCAGCTGGACGGCTTCGACTAAGCTCGTTGTGTTGGAGAATACGGCATAAAATATTTTCCCAACAGTTCGTTCTCTTTTCATGACTCGTCGAGGTGATTCATCATCAAAGATCCATAGCTTTGACTCTTAACATTAGGGCGCGTCATAAAATTGGACATAAGTCTCATCCCCTGTAATGATTTTGTTGATCAGCTTTTGCCCCTCATCTTCCACATCTAGAGATTCTGGTGGCACATGTCTACACGGGTCTGCTTTAGCTCAGCAGCCAGTCAGTGAGAGACAAAACGAAAGAACTTCTTCTTAACGCTGAGCTTTTCGTGCAAAATTTACTGAAGTGTGCCGCCGCTGGGGCCAGACTTCTCCAAATCATCGAATGTCGTTCTCTGGTTAGCTCGCAGCAGTTCACGAATAGCAGCTAGGTTCGTCTCAACGGCCACGGTAGTAGCGATGGCCATCTTTGAATGAGCCCCATCCGCGCTTTAATTCCCCGACCCAATACTCAACTGTCGCTTTGGAGACTTTAGTGTCTCCGAAATGACTTGTTATAGGGGCATAAATTTCTTTTGCCACCTTCGTGTCCAGCGATTCATAATTAAACTGGTCTAAATCTGTTTGGGATTCAACTCCCTTTGGCTTTCTCAAATCTGCTACTAAACTTTATTCAAAAAGTCATAGAAAACGACTGTTTAACGAAATGAAATGAAAATCACAGACATGAACATCGAAATAATTGGCAACAGAATGGCGTGCAATCTAAGGTGATACATCACTCCTCGCGTCGAAGATGATACATCTAACTTAAAAGCTTAATGCACGACCTAACACGTAACAGCGCGGTAGCACAAAGTATACTGCTTAGAAACAGAAAGGAGAGATTTTGAACAATATGTAGTAGGTGAGCTGTCGTCACGAACTTGTCATGTAGCTGCCATCTTACTATCAGGGTGTTACATTAATGCTGCAACAACTTTCAAAGACAGCACGAACAAATTATTGCAGAATTAATCTAACACCCTAATAGTTTTACTGACGCAGAGTGATTTTGCACTCGTAGGGTTGTGGACACTGAGTTCCACCGTACACCGGCGTCATGTTGGGCAGCTGACCTCCCTTGGCAACGGAGAATGTATAGCGCTGCATCAGAGCTACCAGGATGAGGAAGAGTTCCATCCTAGCTAGCGATTCGCCTAAAAAATAAGAGAAATAACGCTTGCCGGGTTTTTCCGAGTAGAAACCCATGAGCTTATATTAAAACAGACCTCATTTTTTCGTCCAAGAACTTTACAAACTCTTTCGATTATACCATAAATTTGTTCAGCAGACGAATTGGATGTATTCATGGAATCGTCAACTGAATTTGTAACATCCTTCGACGAAAAAATGAGGTCCGTTTTAATATAAGCCCTTGGGCTTCTACTCGGAAAAACCCGGTAATCATATTACTGATTTTAATAGATTTATTATCAAACATGATTATGCTATCCCTCAAAAATACGACTTACCGGCGCATTGCCGTTTGCCCAGGCCGAACGGTACCAAATGATCAATGGCGGTAGCGTTGAATGTCTTTCCATCAGCGTTGAGGAATCGATCCGGATTGAAAAGTTCAGGTTGCGGAAATGATTCTGGATCGTCGAGTACAGTAGAAATCTGAGCCAGTACCGTTGTATTGGCAGGGATAGACAGATTAGCGACTTCAGTATCGGCCAGTGTCTTGTGCATTACGTTGAATGGCAAGATATTTGCCTGAAAATAGGACATTTAATTGATGCCATCTCATTTAGGCGGTTATTATAGCGCATGAATGTACGGTCTAAATATCTCGCTCAGTTTACGGTCATAGGTTTACGATCAGTAACAAGTATATCTCGAAAGTTCCTAAATACATTCGTAGTCGAACAAACCTTTCTCTGCAGTTCCATGAGTACGGCCGAAGTATAGGGCATATTGGTCTTGTCAGCCATTTTCGGCTGGCGGTTCGGTCCAATGACGTCGTCGATCTCTTTCTGCAATTTCGCTTGAATCTCAGGATGTGTTATTAACAGCACGATTGCCCATCGCATTGTTGTTGCTGTGGTTTCCATGCCCGCCACCCAGAAATCTGTTAGGACATTTGCCAGTTGCAGCTCGCTGGAGAAATTGATGTTTAGTTACTAATGTACAGTGGTTGAAGAGAAGAAGACGCTTACGAATACGAATCTGCATTTCCATTTTGCTCCCTCTTTCGAATCTCCTGCAGATAGGCGGCGGTGAAAGTGTTCGGCTCGGCATTGTAGTCGAGATCCTTTTTGTGTTCTGTTATTTCTTCGCTGACAAAGTTGATAATCTTCATGCAGTCTGCGCGCATTTCACCATATCCATGCCATCCGATCACGGGCAAATGGCGCATCCACGGATTGGCTTGTATGAATAGGACGCTGATGCGACTTCGTATCAGTACAAACACATTTTCAATGCCTTCTTTCATTTCGATGAACTTGGCGCAGTCATTCACCTGCAATTTGCTAACAATCTTCTAGTATGCAGTAAGCATGCACATCTATGCTCATAATGAAGATGTGGTGGACTTTCTGGAACCCGGCTGCATCGCACTACAGTTTTATGACGTCGGTCACTACAAGGTACAAGCCCTTGAAGAAACCTGTAGTGCAACGCAGCCGGGTTTAGTATAGGGTTCCAGAAAAGCACAGGTCTCAGAAAAGCACATCACATAGATTCGGTTAATTCCTATCGATTACGCATCGTACTGATGAAATGTGCAAATCTTAGCGTAAAATGATTGAAGCCCTACCGGGAAGTGATAGCCAAAGAGCAGCTCGTTGATGATGTTGCCCACGCAGAGCTGCAGCGGCCAGTTTATATCGGCCTTGTCCTGTTGCGCGAGCTCATCCACTTGTCCGTGCATCGTTGCCACCGAACTCATTACCTTCAATTACAAAGATATTAATCATAATTGGGCGCCGCTATGTACAGTGAAACCCGGATAAGTGTACATGCTCTGCAAGCCCCATGTGCAAGTTTTAAACATGCAATTATACCGGGATAAGTGCACAACCCAGATATGTGCACACGACTTTCTTGTCGGATCGATGTGCACTTATCCGAGTTTCACTGTATTGCGCAGTGAATTGGAGACATTTTTGTGCCATTTAGAGTGCGTGGCATTCAACGCATGCGCCCTCTGTTCTTGTATGTAAAACGATAAGGGTCATGTTATACAAATCGCGCTTTCTACTGTAGGGAGTGTGACCACATGACCCCGCCTTGAAACAATCTGAGATCGACCATCGTGGCGGTTTCCCTTATTATGGTCTGAGACGATCATTTTACCTTTTCCTCCATCAGATTTCTGCCCATTCCAAAGTTGCGCAGTGTATGCACAGCATAACGCCGCTGATCACGCCAAAATTCGTTTTGGGAAAATATGATGCCGCCATTTTTGAAACTTGTGAAAATGTTGTCGATGGGGTTGCTTGGTCGGCCGGCGAATATATCACCTGAATCAAGCAGCTTTATACATCTGAATGCGATATCAGGATACGTTGGCAAGGCTGATCATATTCTGTAGGTGTAAATAGTAGAATAAGAATTAATAATCTTAGATGGGAAAAATTTGGTGAGTTAATGCGCCCGCTGGGCCCTGTTTGAATAAAATCTAGTCGCGGAAATCGAAGTTAACCACCCAAAGAACGTTTTATTCTTACTGCCAGTTCACTCAGACGTGAAGTTTTCTTATATAAGGTACCTTTCTTGACGAGCGCCTCCTTGATCTCAGGTAGTTTGGTGATGACAACGGTGGGTTTGGGCAAGAAGACGGTGAAGACGGGACCATAGGTGGCGGACATTCGCTCGAAGCATTTATGAGTGTTGCATTTGTTGATTTGTAGGAGGTTGCCAATGAACGGCAGTGGAGTGGGGCCGGGTGGATAGCGCGCGACGTTCTTGTAGTAGCGGTGAATGTAGTAGCCGATACAGACCAGCGCGATGATGATATACGAGAGCGCCATTCTAAAGAAACTTTATGGTGTAGCGATAAAACTAATTAACGGACCACTGGCAACGATACACAAACCGCAATCGCGCCCAAAAATATTGCAGAAAAAACAGTGCGGAATGACCAGACCGCTATTGCGGGTGAAAGCAAACAAACGCACACTCCTTAAAAACAGAACACGCTGTTCCAGTGCACAATGTTGCACAATACTTTGCAAAAATCGAAACAACCGGTTTTGACAGAATGTAATTACACGGCTCCCTATCAGATTTACTCGTAGGTCAGACAATTTGAGAAGTCCGTGATGCACCTGTGATCAACAGATATCAATATTTAATATATGAAAATGAAGTTTGCAAAATGATCTATCCATCCCTCATAAAAACGCTTTCCTATCTCTCTTTGGGGTGTATTATATTTAAATAAATTTATTTGCGACTAGAGCGGCGCTAGTGACAGTAAATGGAATCAGCTATGTCACTGCTTACCAACGCCTCTCAGCGCTACCTGGTGATGAGCGCGCCGAGAAGGTTTCGTCAAGAGCATTGCTTACTCTTGTCATATTGTATATAAAGTAGGGTCGTCGGCGGGTTTCTCACACCGACCTTTTTTAAATACCGAATTTTAAAATGTATTGTATGGCCTAATACTTGTATATTCAATGACACTATTTGTTACGCAGCGACGCAGCCCATTTGTGTCCATAACGAGACATGACCGTGTTTTGAACTGATAACGTTGTTTGGATTCGATTGAAATATTCGGTGCCCGGAACTTACACCCCACCAATCGTCTAAATACAGTAAATTATATTTACACCCCACTGTGTTGAAAAATTGTGCGTTATCAGATCAACACAGTGGAGTGTGAAAATAATTTACTGTATTTAGACGATTGGTGGGGTGTAAAGGGCCAAACAGAGTCAACNATATTTACACCCCACTGTGTTGAAAAATTGTGCGTTATCAGATCAACACAGTGGAGTGTGAAAATAATTTACTGTATTTAGACGATTGGTGGGGTGTAAAGGGCCAAACAGAGTCAACGGACGAAGTGCGAAGTGCAAACGTGGCGGCAAATTCTACTTTCAAAAATCGTGACGGCCCACGGTCGACGTTCAAAGTCGAAACGTCCTAACGTCCCAAGTTCTAACGTTCGACGTTTTTTTCGGACGTTGACTATGATTTGAAAAAAAAGTTACGTCGAAACGTCCCGACGATGTAAAATGTCCTNAAGTCGAAACGTCCTAACGTCCCAAGTTCTAACGTTCGACGTTTTTTTCGGACGTTGACTATGATTTGAAAAAAAAGTTACGTCGAAACGTCCCGACGATGTAAAATGTCCTGATTCAGTTTACAACAAAATACGAATTCGAATTTACAAATTTGAGAAAACGGTACGCCGACTTTTCGGATTGCTTTATTAAACGCCACACGCGTATGCGTTGCTTATTTTTAATCTGCTGTGCATGAGCGTAGGGCGTGATATAACTTTCCAGACTGCAATTTGGAAAGTGAGGTTTATCGTCTACGCACCTGTACACATTCTACAGTAGGAATAGAACAAAAACAATTTTAGGGCGGAAACGTGCGAAGTCAACGGCCCAAGTTCGATCGTTCCGACGTTGAAATTTTAGGGCCACCACGTCCGAATTGGGACGTCAAAACGGCCCAACTTTTTGCAACTCTAACGCTGTTTTTCGTAACGGACGTTGCCGCCCGTTTCCGCACGTTGAACTCTAACGCTATAATTCGTCACTTTGGGACGTTGACTTGGGACGTTGAGTTATTCTTGGTTATTGCACTAGCGAATAAGGACGTCGAACGTCGTCCGTTGACTCTGTTCGGCCCTTAAGTTCCGGCCACGGAAATATTCTGCACAAGCAGTTTACTGTCGGCAACACGGAACGGAGTATCACCAGTACCGTAATCTGTAACTCATAAATTCAATTCATATTTTAAAGTAAGCAGGTAACGTACACAATTGGCATGGTTACTTTAAAATATGAATTGAATTTATGAGTTATAGATTACGAGACTGGTGCGACTCCGTTCCGTGTTGCCGACAGTATGTGTTTTTACTGCACATTTAGCAATATTTTTTTTGCATGTTGCAAAAGCAGAGGACTTATTTAATAGAGACATAAAGGAACAGCGGTACCGCGTCGGCAGATTTAAGGGGAGTGGACTAGGACAAGAGTAATTAAGCATTGAAAGTCTCTATTTTTACGTACTGACAATTTTGCGCCGTAATTGTTTTCTTCTTAGTAAACTTAAAATGAACTATAAATGACTTAATAAAGTACAGTCGACTCTCGATATAACGGCACTCCGATATAACGTCACTCTTGATATAACGTCAGCTGGGGCCGGTCCCGAAGGGTGCCGTTATATCGAGAGTCGACTGTACTCATTGCAAGTCGAAACCTCTGGCTAATCAGCAGGCTGACCGCGCCCATAATTACGATTGAGTGTCGATCGAGGGAAACTCTTTGTGAAGTGTCTAATTGCTCACGCGGCATTCATTATCAGCAAGAAAACAGACGAATATGGGTGTGCCGCTCTGCTGCAGGGAGATGAGGAACAGCCTCTACCGTACTTTATTAATACACAGTGTACAATAATTGTTCACACTTCGGTATAGCGTGCAATGCTTGAAAAATATCATCACTTGTACGTTGCTCTTTCTTATTTCAGTTTTTACTTCACATACTGTTGCTGAACCTTGTGAATCCTCCTTGACAGATATAATGCATCACATTTTAATTTGTGATCGTTAGTGTACCTATGATTTTCTTGGGGAGATAAAGCTGAACAAAATCTGCACGAATACTACTATTGAAGCATAAGTAAATTACTGGATGGTAGCTAGAGACAAAAATGAACACAAATACGAATAAGAGGGGGCTGCGAAACAAGTATGGCAGGACAGTGCTAGCCAATTGATCCAAAATCAATACTATTACAGCGACAGCAAATTGTAACGCTAAATTGCGTTCAAACATGGCCCTTCTCTCTCTCTCCATTCGAGCAGCATCAGTGCGAAGAGATAAGTGATAAATTTTTGTGGGTCTCTTCAAAAGAATAGCGATGTAGCAAAATATGAGGCAAGCAACAACCACAATTGTCACAATTATTTCAAACCATAAAAGATACGGTTCAATTAATGGATCAAAGTTGTATATATGCATATGACGATCGAAATCGTACTGAACCCGACAACAAGGGAAAATGTTGGGCAAACCACCTAAGAAGCCAAGGATCCAAATGAGAGCAACAAATTTCCATGCATTAGAATTGCTGAATATCTTTTCATATGTAGCAAACTTTAAAATTGCCCAATACCTGTTGATGGCAATAATGACAAAGCATGCCAATGACGAGTAGTAAGTCACATTTCCAAATACGGCGAACATAATCCAATCTATTGTTTCACCAAAAATATGTCTTCGAAGAATTGAGCTTGGGACATTATAAAATATATGCTTGGCTAAGAAAGACATGTCGCTGACAGCTAGAGACAGCAAAAATATGTAATAAGGGCTTTTCTCTACATACTTTTTTGGATTTTTGATAATAACAATAACCACAAGCGAGTAAAGAATGAGACCGGCAGACGAGAAACAACCAATTGTAATCGTAGTTACGAAGTCTCGTTCAAAACTAGGTTGGATAGAAGAATTGTTCATTTTTTAATTTGTGAAAGCAACGTCTTATGGTTTGGACGAAAGTATAATATGACGCCTTATTAATTCAATTTCAATTACAAACGTTATTTGGAGAATATCTACAAGATGCAAATGAGACTTTGGTGCAAAGACGCTCACAGACGAATGAATATTCTTCGGAAATGTGCTTTGGTCGAACAAGTGGGTCTTTGAAGCATATTCACTGACTTTATAGTTATGTACTCACTTCAACTGTTAAAAATAACAGTCGCTTCTCTATTTGTGCAGCGATAGCGCCTCCGTTGCTGAGCAACAAAGTGGCGCAACTAAACGAAACCATGAACACAAACTTTAATGAAGAAGAACTTGTAATTGGTGATTTCTTGAGGTGAACGTCTCCATCGTAAATTGGGTTATTTTGAAACTCGAGAGTAAATTGTTAAAAATATTATTGCTTAAAATTGACACTACTGGAGAAATGTTTTTAAATTGAATCAATGCTGTCCCATTATCTTGCTCCCTGTTCGAGCTCAATGTGGAGAAGTAACCGTGGAATTTCATCTTCTGACATATTTACGGATATTTAATTGCCCGACCTTCTCTGATAGCTAAATAAAGGAATCGTTACAAGCCGAAATCTTTTGGTAATCGGCAGGCTGTCCACGACAGTGATTTTTCGATTGACGTCATTCCAGACAAGATATTTGGAAAGGGTATGATTGCTCACACGTCGATCATTATCAGCAAGGAATTGGTAAATGTGGACGTGTCGCTCTGCTGTAGGGAGATGAGGAGCAGTCACTACCACACTTTATTAACAGAGTAGACTCTCGATATAACGTCATTTGGGGGTCGGTCCTACCTCAGAAAAAGTCTCTCGATATAACGCCACCTCACCGTTTTGGCAAAAATTTCAAGTAAACTTTGATACAAGTATACTAGACATATTTAAAATCTGTGTGCAGGTTTTAAATGCTGAATTTGCAATATTTTGTTCACGGTTCATTATTCATTAGTGGAGGTCATTTCATAACAACGAAAATTCGCTTCAATTATACTCAACCTGTAATAATTCTCAATGTTCCATTCAGTTATCGAATCCGTCGACTTTTACGTTAGCAACATAGTTGCTTAACGATGAGCTTTATCATGTGTGATACTAAAAATAGCAATGACTTTCTTCGACTGCACGTAAACTGTACAACAGGCGATGCATTGTTGTGGCTGATAAAATAAATGCGGCGTGCAAATTAAAACACCGAAAGCTGTCACAACTTTCGAAACACGGAATATCGAATCATTTGATATCATATTCAGCACGTTCAGAGATATCACAGAGATTCCGCTGTTTTCATACATCTTCCCCATTCGACTGTTCAGACCTAAGTCTAAAGGAAAGGCCATCTTATAGTCGAAATTTCCCTGACCAGTGAAAAGAAATCTATTAGTGAATACGGCAATCTGCTTCGAAAGTCGATAGTGCTTCTTTCCATCGATTTAAGCGCGTAAAAATCGAGAAGAGAGAAACTCTTGGTGAGATACGAAATTTTAGTTTACTTGTATCAAAAAATATGCTGAAATATGCACAAATATTGCTATTTTAGAAAGCGTTTATACTGCTCCTTTTCGAATATTTAAAAGAATATATTAATATGAAGAAACAAAAGCTTTTGAACGTTTCACTTCAGGACGATTTATAAAGCGAGGATAGGGGATTCGAGGACGTTTGATCGCTCCCCCAAGCACGCTCCCACATCACAGTATCGCGTCAGTAACTTGCGCAAACTCAGTAATTGCCGTTCTGCTTATGAGCAGATTTTAAATAGGACTGCTATTTCCAGCTCTCTAATGGAGCACGGTAAATGGGGCTTAACCAACGTTAAAGTTTTCGACTAAGAAATTAATGAGTAAATCTGGAGAGAACAATTTTGACATTAATGGAGAGCCCCGCTGTACATAATAACTTTTTGTTCACATATATCTATTCCTGACTGACTTAAATGAGCAGGAAAAGTGATAATTACAAGCAACGACTTTCTGCGGACCTAAAATTTTCGCCCACGTCTCGCGAAGCACTAGCCTCATTACCAGATGATATAAAACACTTTGAAAATATGTTATATTTAAGACTATTTTGATGACAAATGTGCCACTCTGCTGCAGGGAGATGAGGAACAGCCTCTACCGTACTTTATTAATACACAGTATACAAAAAATGTTCACACTTTGATATTGCGTGCAATGCTTGAAAAATATTATCACTTGTACGTTGCACTCTCCTCTTTCAGTTTTCACCTCACACACTTTCGCTGAACCTTGTGAATCCCCCTTGACAGATATATCCTACATTTCATTCTAGTTTGTGATCGTTGGTGATCCTATGATTTTCTTGGGGAGATAAAGCTGAACAAAATCTGCACGAATACTACTACTGAAGCACAAGTAAATTACTGGATTGCAACTACAGAATAAAAAAAAATACACACATTCCATAAAGAGAGGACTATAATAAAAGTATGGCACAACACTGAAAAACAGTTCCACCAAAATCAATACTATTTCAGCTATAGCAAATTTTAACGCTAAATTGCATTCAAACTTTGCTCTTCGCTCTCTCTCCATTCGAACAGCATCTGTGCGAAGGGATAAATGATCAATTTTTGTGGGTCTCTTCAAAAGAATAGCGGTGTAGCAATATAAGAGGCAAGAAACAACCAAAATTGTCAGAATTCTATCAAACCATAAAAAATACACTGCATTTGGTGAATCATAGTTCATTAAAAATGTATGACGATCGAAATCGTACTGAACCCGACAACAAGGGAAAATTTTGGGCAAACTACCTAAGAAAGCGAGGATCCAAATGAGAGAAACAAATTTCAATGCATTAGAACCGCTGAACACTTTACCATAAGAAGCAAAATTCATAACTGCCCAATATCTATTGATGGCAATAATGACAAAGCATGCCAATGCCGAGTAGTAAGTCATATCTACAAATGCGACATACATAATCCAGTCTATTGATTCGCCAAAGATGTGCGTTCGAAGAATTGAGCATGGGACATCATAAAATATACGCAGAGCTAAGGAAGACATGTCGCTCACAGCTAGAGACAGCAAAAACATATAATAAGAGCTTATCTCTACGTACTTTTTTGGGTTTTTCACGATAACCATAACCACAAGCGAGTAAAGAATGAAACCAGCCGACGCTAAACAACCAGTTACAGTAATAGTCACGAAGTCTCGTTCAAGACTAGGTTGGATAGAAGAATTGCTCATTTTTTTGTGTTAGCAAAGTCTTATACTTTGATTGTTGTTATACTACGACACTTTACTGAGTCTGTTCGGATTACAAACGTTATATGAAAACTATCTTCAAAAAACAAATGGAATTTTGGTGCAAACGCGCTTACAGACGAATGAATGTTCTTCGAAAATGTGCTTACGTCGAACAAGTGAGTCTTAGAAGCATATTCACTGACTTAATAGGTATGTACTCACTTAAACATTTAGGAATTACAGTTGCATCTCTCTTTATCCAGCGATAATGTCTACGTTGCTGAGCAGCCAAGTAGCGTAATTATACGAAACCATTAACACAAGCTTTAATGAAGAGCCTGTACTTGGTGATTTCTTGAGATGAAAGTGTTTATTGTAAATTGGGTTATTTTGAAGCTTGATGGTTATTTGTTATAAATATCATTGCTTAAAACTGACTGTATTACTTGAGATCTATTTTTCAGTTGAATCAATGTGATCCATTTATCTTGCTCTTTCTTCGAGCACCATGTGGGAAAATAATCGTGCATTTTCTTCTTCTGACATTTTTACTGATATTAATTGCCCGACCTTCCATGATGGCTTAATAAAGTACTTATTACAAGCCGAAATCTTTTGGCAATCGGCAGGCTGGCCGTGCCCATAATGATTTGATTGACGTCAGTCCAGGCGAGCTCTTTGTGAAGTACCTGATGGCTCGCGCGTCGATCATTATCAGGCAGAAATAGCTAAAAATGGATGTGCAATTGAACTACTAAAAAGATGACAAACCGGTCAATACCGTACTTAATTACTCCACGATCTACAATAACTGTTCACATTATGACAGCATATAGTGGTCGAAAAAAGGTATGATTGTTTGCTGCTCGCTTTTCTTTGAAATTGTGCTCCAAGTACTATTGCTGAACAGTGTGACTCCTCCTTTGTGCGTTTGAATAAAGAGTGATGGGATAATTCGCAAGAGTAGGATGAAAGAACTCAGCCATAAAGTACTGTCTCAGTGACTAACGCAACAGGGGAATCAAGATGAACATTTTAGAATGGGTTCTAGCCGATATTCATAAAAGAATTTTTCGTTTCACTTGCAAATTCATTGTTCAGACGGATCGCTTGCTATTAGTGCAAAAAGAAAGCGCGACTATACGCTGCCGTCAGCGAACAAATTAAAGGTGAAATACCTCGGACGATGCGCGGCCAACAATCGACAGTCCTCGCTGCCATTCCCGCAGTACTTTAGAGCGATAGTGGACATTGCCTGCACTGAACATGCACTGCTCACATTAGCAGATCTTTTCACTCATATGTTAAGATTCAACTAATATTTGTGGTTTTTCTTTCTTGACATTTACTCATATATTAATGATTCATAACAAGGAAATCATTGTGATTCATGTCTCACATTTAGAGTTTTTTCTTTTAGCGTTTGTACGGCTATTCGCAGTGTCAGCTTTACGCTGGTGGGGAAGAACCCGCCATATGGATAGCGACTGTAAAATATCTGGTCGGCCGTCACATGCCTATCACCGGGATGTTGGCAGTGTGGAAACTTTTCGCAGCAGTGCTGCTACCAATTCCCCGACCCACGGAGTGATGAGCACCTTGGTTAGGTGAGAAGCCGCTCTGAGCGAGAATTGAACCCGCGTCCTCGAGACTGATGAGTGATGGTTTAGACCACTACACCAATCGGCCCTCATGTCTCACATTTAGAGTACAATATAAAACATGGCACAATTGAAATTAAACAATTCACAATGAAATTTTCATTTCAAGTTTCAGTTCGATGTTACGGTTGTTACTTTCTTGCGTAGATAGAGTACCATAAAGTCTTCACGAATACTGCTATTGAAACATAAGTAAATTACTGGATTGAAACAAAAGAAAAATATGAAGACACATTCAATGAAGAGGGGGATACGATAAAAGTTTGGTAGAACGCTGTAAGCAAATTGCGTCAAAATCAATACAACTACAGCGATAGCAAATTGTAACGCTAGATTGCGTTCAAACTTGGCTCTTCGCTCTCTCTCCATTCGAGCAGCATCTGTGCGAAGGGATAAATGATCAATCTTTGTGGGTCTTTTCAAAAGAATAGCGGTGTAACAAAATACGAGGCAAGCAACAACCACAATTGTCACTATTCTGTCATACCATACAAGATACAGTGCATTTGATGGATCAAAGTCGAATATCCGTACATGACGATCGAAATCATACTGAACCCGACAACAAGGGAAAATGTTAGGTATACCGCCTAAGAAACCAAGGATCCAAATGAGAGCCACAAATTTCCATGCATTAGAACTACTGAATACTTTATCATAAGAAGCAAACTTTAAAACTGCCCAATATCTGTTGATGGCAATAATGACAAAGCATGCCAATGCCGAGTAGTAAGTCATATCTACACATACAACAAACATAATCCAGTCTATTGATTCGCCAAAAATATGCCTTCGAAGAACGAAGCATGGGACATCATAAAAAATACGCGGAGCTAAGAAAGACATGTCGCTGACAGCTAGAGACAATAAAAATGTATAATAAGAGCTTCTCTGTACGTATTTTTTTGGATTTTTGATAATAACAATAACTACAAGCGAATAGAGAATGAGACCGGCCGACGAGAAACAACCACTTACAATAACAGGTGTGAAATTTCGTTCAGGAATAGGTTGGATAGAAGAATTGTTCATTTTTTTAAATTTATAGCAAAGTGTTACACTTCGTTCGAAGTTATAGTACGAAAATTTATTTGTTCAGTTCAGATTGCAAACTTACTATGGAAAGTATCCTCTAAGCACAGAAAAAATAATGATGTAAATGCGCTTACACACGAACGAATATACCGCAAAAATGTATTTTGATTGAATAAGCGAGCATTTCAAGAATATTCACTGACCTATAGGTGTGCACTTCAACTGTAGCTTGACAGCGGCAATTCTCTTTATCATGCATCTTTGCTTACGTTGCTGAGCAACAAAGTGGCGCAATATTAGACTAAATCAATAACACAAACTTTGATGAAGAACTTGTAATTGGACTGTTAATGAGGCGGAAGTGAAACGGGCCGATTGGTGTAGTGGTCTAAAATCATCACTCATCACTCACCAGTCTCGAGGACGCGGTTTCGATTCCCGCTGAGGGCGGCCCCTCACCCAACCAAGGTGCTCATCCTTCCGTGATTCGGGCAATTGATAGCAGCTATGCTGCGAATATACCGACGACAGGCCCTCGCGTCAGGCCGGCCGATATTCTACCCGTCGCATCAAACCATGGCCCAATGTCGCATCGCGGCAACGGGCCAGAAGAGCGGACCCCGCCACCCTGCGGGACAACCGCTAAGCGGACACTGCGAATAGCGGTACAAAAGCTGAAGAAAAAAATGAGGCGGAAGTGAGCGATGTCTTGATTGGGAAATTTTAATTTAACGGCAAATGACGATTTTCGAAAGTGTTTTTAGTTTTAGAGAATAATCTTACGGTTGAATTATAATCACTGCTTCGTACTCAGTATTCACTTCAGTTACTAATTTCGGCTAACAATTTCGAATCTGAAGATCTGAAATTTCCAACCGTATCAAAACTGAGCTATCTTTCATAAATTTTTAAATTTCTTCGAGCCGAATATTCTAAAAACATCTTCCGTTTTGCCTGCACATTCATTAAGCAGACAGTGTCGCTCGCTAGTAGTGCGATAAAAACAGCGCGACTATCCGCTGCCATCAACGAACAACATACAGGTAAGTTATCTCGGCCGATGTGCAGGTGGTAATCGACACTCCGCGCTGACATTCCTGCAGTACTTTCGAACAGTAGTGGACATTGCCAACACTGAACGTGCACTGCTCACATTAGCAGATCTTTTTACTCATATGTTAAGATTCAGCAAATATTTCAAAGTATAATTAACAATATTCGTGGTTTATCTTTCCTGACATTTACACATAAACAATTCATTTCTTCTTTATGACGCACGTCCATCTTAAAAAATTAATGCTAAAGTTGATGTTCTAAATTCACGCTATAGGCAATAAAAACATTTCTGGCACATAAGTCCTTTCTCTGCATATTGCTCGAAAGCTTACAGAATAAACATTACGTGCAATTAGAACCACATTATAAGATACTGAATCCAATAAAGTTGGCTGGGACTTAATCAATAGCACGGGTACACTCACTGTTATTGCTCCATAACAAGGACATTGTTAAGAGACATATCTCGCGTTTTAAGCTCATTTTCAAATATGGTATCACTTCTTACTGAAATTTGTGTTCGTTGTTCCATTTGTTACTTTCTTGCGTAGATAGAGTACCATAAAGTCTTCACGAATACTACTATTGAAGCATAAATAAATTACTGGATTGCAGCTAAAGAAAAAGATGTAGACACACGCCTTAAAGAGGGGAACACGATAAAATATTGGTAGCACACTGAAAACAAATTCAGTGAAAATCAGAACTACAACAAGTATTGCAAATTGTATCGCTAAGTTGCGTTCAAACTTGGCTCTTCGCTCTCTCTCCATTCGAGCAGCATCGGCGCGAAGAGATATGTGATCAATTTTTGTGGGTCTCTTCAAAAGAATGGCGATGTAGCAAAATATGAGGCAAGCAACAACCACAATTGTCACGACTCTATCAAACCATAAAAGATACAGTGCACTTGATGAATCATAGTTGAATGTTCGTACATGACGATCGAAATCATACTGAACCCGACAACAAGGGAAAATGTTGGGTAAACCGCCTAAGAAACCAAGAATCCAAATGAGAGCCACAAATTTCCATGCATTAGAACCGCTGAATACTTTATCATAAGAAGCAAACTTTAAAACTGCCCAATATCTATTGATGGCAATCATGACAAAGCATGCCATTGCCGAGTAGTATGTCATATCTACAAATACGACGTACATAATCCAATCTATTGTTTCACCAAGAATATGCCTTCGAAGAAGGAAACATGGGACATCATAGAAGATACGCAGAGCTAAGAAAGACATGTCGCTGACAGCTAGAGATAGCAAAAATGTATAATAAGAGTTTTTCTTTACGTATTTTTTTGGGTTTGTGATAATAACAATAATCACAAGGGAGTAAAGAATGAAACCGGCCGACGAGAAACAGCTAATTACTATAAGAGGCACGAAATTTCGTTCAACATAAGATTGATCAGAAGAATTGTTCATTTTTGTTAGAGCAAAGTCTTATATTTTGATTGAAAATAGGATGCGATACCTTATTAGCTCAGTTTGACTGCAATCATTTTATGGAGAATATCCGCAACTCAGCAAAGAAACTATTGTAAAGAGGTGATTTGACACTTAACAGTATTCTTTAAAAACGTGCCTCAAATTAATAAGTGAGCCTTAGAAGCATATTCACTGACTGTAGAGGCATTTCCTCACCTCAACTTCCGAATACCGGGCATATCTCTCTTTATCCTGTGATAAAGTTTACGTTGCTGAGCAACGAAGTGATGCAATTATACGAAACCAATAATACAAACTTTAATGAAGAACCTGTAACTGGTGACTTATTGAGGAGGGAGTCTGCGGCGTCCCGTTACGAAATTTTTACTTTGACGACACCTGCTCTGAAAATGTCGATTTTCGAAAGCGATTGCGGTTTTGCATTAATGTCGTTAAAGTTAATCTAAGGCACTACCTTCTCTTCCTTCTAGCTTTAGGCGTCAGTTTCTGCTGTCAGTTTCGAATCTCTCGATCAAGCGATTTTCGCCGCAGCTTACAGTTTGCTATATTCTATGAACAAAAATTGTCATAGGTGCTTCAGAACCTTATAAAGGACGTGATCATGACACTCTCTGCTTCGCCTTCTTGTAACATTTATTTCAGTACGCTGTTTTTGTTTTACCTTATTGTCCCCGCAGACGCTTGTGGCACCCGAGTCTATTTCAAGCAAACTGCACATAATCTTGGGTCCCTGTCGATCAATTGAGTTTTGCGTTCAAACAGCGAACTTTGCAAGAAATTGTGCCACCTGACATTAATTTGTACCGCGACATTTCGCCACTGATGCTCGTCTAACTTGACGGAAGCATCTTTCTCTCCAAAGATAGTCTGTCTGTCATGCCAGCGGTATAAATCGAAGCCTCAACAGTGGCTATACATTCGTCTGCATTAAATTCTACCTATGAAATAAGGGGCTGCAACCTATTTTAACTATTATATGTATCATTGTGACTATTTATGTGAGGAGCGCGAATAATTAATTAAAGGTTCCGGTTCCGGTTCAGGATTATTAGTACCGGGTACACACATTCTGTATAGGACAGCTTTGGGGTATCATAAGATCAGAATCAGAACCGAATTTGGATGATTAATCCATAAAACCTGATCATTAAATGTAGCGTGTTGCATGGCAACTGATCCGCA
>NIUQ01004883.1:0-10363 GCA_002796945.1 Plectus sambesii
AATTTCTCTAAAAAACATTTTATTTGCGAACTGGAATTAAAGTAGAGAAAAGCTTAAACAGTTTGAAAAACTATCGGGGAAAGACAAAACGATTCGTCAGCAGCTCGCTAATGAAGACCAGCAAAGTTCAGAAATAAAATGCTCCAATTTTACGAGATAGAACAGGAAAGCTTCGCCAGAATCTGACTCTGCAGCAATATTGTGGCTAATATCTTACTTAGCTCGTTCAGCATTAACCGCATTTGGTTTTGCTTTTTTACAGTAGAAGTGCCTGATTGTAAATGACATTTGCGCGGAAAAATCATGACTATAGTGAAGCAGGATCCAACTAGACACTGTGTCATGAGACTGTGCTCGAATACATCAATTAGTCGACTTATTAGTAAATATGCATATGGCTTCTTCAGCCTGATTCGTTTTTGGTCCAAACCTTGTGTTAACGATTTCAGAATGATGAAAAGTTCAACATTCTTTGTTTTTGCAGTTTGCATAAAAGGTATTCCGAAGTCGACGCGACCGTGGACGTCATTATGGTTCGAGAGACGCTGATGGCGATTATGTGGGCGATTAGCGATAGTCAGGCGATTCGAGTGGTTCGAATGCTGGCGTCGTGACGTGCGCGTTGATCCACCCCCTTGGCGATCTTGCGGACAAAGCGTTTGCCGTCGAGTGCTATGCTTCTTGTCGGATTGCGAACGTCGAATAGGACTGCTTGCGTCGATATTCCGCGGAACGGCTCGCCGTCGAGTTGCGGGTAGAGCGCGTGAACCGATAGAATGTGCAAGCATGGGTATGAGAATATAGATGAGCGGCTGAGAAGATCCGGATATAGTCTTCGGTCGAGTTCTAAATGCTGCCTGAGGCGGATAGCAACGCTTGAAAGCTCTGCGGGCGCCGCCGGCCAAAGTGTCGGACTCTATGCATTTGTTAGAGTGACCGACGTTGCACTTGTAGATGCTCGCCACGGTGCGTGTCATGCAACTGCGCGAAAGCTGAGTCTCGGCTACTATCTGTATCGGTCGAGTATCGTCGTCCATCAATTTGGCGGCGTTGCTGGCGTTTGCTGAACTGACCGATGGGCAAAGTTGCGCGGCATTGAGATCGTGTGCGAAACAGAACGCTTCTTAGATTTCCCGGAAAGCTACACCACCATCCCCATGATGATAGACATCGTCGTTCCATTGTCAACTTCTTGACAGCGGCAAAGGACGAAAGTGCGACGCCACTTGGAAAGTTAATTACTTTGCTATATGCTTCAGACAAAGAAAGCAGTAATTCAAATTTATCATTTCATTCAGCAAAACTTTGTTTGTCGTATGATCTTGCAAAGGTTGACCATTCGAACAGATTGTACCATAACCAACAAACGCATAATACGCTTTGTAACAATTGAAACATTCAATGTTCTATTTTGTATCGTGTTGGACTTGAAACCAGTAGCTGCCAGTATCACAACATTTGAATGCAAGTACGAAAACGAAAGCATGTGCCCAGAATTCCAGAGTTTGCACCGAGAAGCGCGCTGTGCGTCGTTGGCAAGTACCTCCCTCCAATTTAGGAAAGAATACCGACGCCGTTGTTAAGCGAAATGAACCAAATTAAGCAAAATTGTTCAAGAGACCATTATGCAACTAGAAATTTCATGAGTCGGGCTCGGCGAAGGGATCGCTGCTAAAGTACATGGGAGAATTAGGCATCGACGCGTCGATGCTCCCCTCGGCGCCGCTGGGGTAGCCGCGGCTGCTGAAGCCCGAATCGCTCGCCGTCGATCCGTCCCTGCCCGCCTCTCTTCGCAGTCGCGCCGCCATCGTCTGCGGATTGCGCAGCAGCTGAGGCGTCAAACCGCCGGCCCCCCAGTCTTGTCTTTCGCGCTGCTCCACGCCGTTTGTCTGAAGATTCTTGGCCGATATGCGATACAAGTCCCAGCGCTTATGGGCGCTGTCTCCATGCTGTCGTCTCGTGATCGACGGTCGCAGAACCGGCCGTTCGCTTTTTTCGGCGCTCGCCGCTGGCACTGGTAGTGTCATCTTCTCAGCGGCGAAGATTATATCATCCTAAATATTTCGAAAATTACCTCCACAAAATGCCACTCGTATCAACTACCTTGGCGGCGAGAAGCTTTGCCCCTGGTTTGTACATGGAACTGAGGAGATTGCCATTGATAGCTAAGCGAACCTCGATTATGTCATGGCCAAAACCGACGACGAAGGGAAAGCGGCATACTGCAATAGAGTGATCATTTAGCGGCAGGTTGGAAAATGACAATTGAAGACTGACCAACAGAGTTGACGTTCGAAGTCCAAAATGTTTCCTGCATGGTGCTCGTGCCATCGTCATGCAATTCGATGAGCACGGTGATATCTAGAAATGCGCAAATCATTGACGTTGTTACAATGACAACACTGACTGTCGTAGGCGAAGACAATCTCATCGACGTCGCCGTCGACCGCTCCCGAGATGCTCGTCAGCGTTCCTTTGGGGATGTCGTTGAGCGAGTAGACAACACGATGGGTGTGATTTCCAAAGTCGGCGATGATCAAGTGATGCTTCGTTGCGAGGACAGCTTTGACGGTTCCGTGAGGAGTTCCCTTTTCAAAAACAGACACAGCTACTGGCTCGTCGTTCAGCGTCAAACCCTGTTGATAAAGAAATGTAGAAGCGAACACGTCTGAAAAGAACGAGCGAATGAAACGGTAAAAATAATCCCATAATTTGAATAATTTGCGTACGAGTGAAATGCGACTTCATCATCGTAGGCGAAAAGTTTGGATGGGCCGGATCGCCGCCAGCTTCGAACACCAAATTGACGATGTCGTTGCCCACGTGCCTTTTGCGTTCGATTTGCTGTCGGTTCTCTTTCGAGTAGGGCAGCAACGTCGACACGTGAAACATTATCTCGTGATTGGCGAACGCCGTATACACCGATTCTCGTCCGGTGCTGTTCGCTAAAGTCATTATCAATATATCTCTCTGTCTGTCTCTCTGATCAGACTACACCCGACTCACTCGTTGTATCCAGTCCGCCTCGGTAACTACCCCACCCGTGCAGCTCAATACGCTGGCCAAGCAACTTCAGGAATCGGTCAAAGTCCTCGTTACCATGCTCTGCAATTAATACGCGTGCATAACGAAATGATTTTCCCTATCGACGAACCATTGCTTAGCATCTCTGCATCCGAAATCTGATTGTCGAGCGCATAGATGACCCCAAACTTGCAGTTGACACATCCTTCCTGATCTTCGAGAAGCACCAGATCTCTCTGCGCTTTGGCATTAACGATTTCCTTCAGGCCGCGATTAAAGTCGCTCATGCCAGGAAATCGCCTGGAAAAGAGCGCGCATTAAAAGAGATTCACTTTTAAAGGGCAAAGATTAAAAATAGTACTGGAGAATGCCTTTAGCGGTAAGTACTTTGGACGGATGCGGATTCGCGATGCAAAGTCGGCGCGGACCCTAGACGTCATACTATTTTGCGCCATGCACAGCAATAAAGCAAGAATTAAAGCACCGATGACGTCCATAGAATGGCGCGACACATCTTATTTCCGTCCGCTTCGTCCTCGATTAGTATCGACATGAAAAATGGCGACTTCGTGTGCGGATCGATACCGGCGAAGTTTTGATGTTCTGTAAATTGCGCGTTAATCATTACCCTCGCCAGTGGGCGAGGTACACATATGCTCGCTAACAGCAAATACTGTTATCGAGTTTTCTCGAAAATAAGCTTCCTCACACGCTTCGAGCTGTTCATTCATGCGTCGCTAAAGTCGGTTGTTTCTCATCAGAAAAGGAATGCTTTTCGATTTTTTCGCGGTCATTTTCTGTTAACAGACGCAGCTCTTTAGTAAATAATTTCGCGTCTGATTGACGCTTAAGAAACTTCTCAACTCTTAAACTCGAGCCTCAGGAGGGCTTATTTTCGAAAAAACTTCTTAGCGGGAGTTTGCATCCGAGTGGCTTACCATTGCCCAAGTAGTACTTCCAGTACCAACGAGTCTGAAATATTATTATTGGTGAGATAATGCATTAATGGTATTTTGAAGATTGTAAATCAATTTATTCAATATTTACCTCCATTTGCGGATTTTCGACAATAACGGGACTTTGCGGATGATTGGCCGAGGTGTCGTGACCCTAAACAGAACTATAAGTTGAGAAGATCATATTAACAGATGACATACATAATCAACGTCCGGTCCGGGTTCGACTCGAAACCGACCGATGTTCTTGATCTTGCCGCCTTGATCGATCGATACCACTAGCTCCACTGTGCCGTACTGATCGCGTCGAACCGAACCGCGCAGCTTGTGGCGCTGCTTCATATCGGATGGAGAGCTGTAAGTGAATCGCCGCATTGTCACAACGGAGCACACACAGCGAATGAGACAGACGAACGGACGTATAAGACACCCGCTCCATTCGCCCACATTCGTAAATGCCGACCGGCGGTTTGCCGAAGACGCCGACGACGCCGTCCACCGTGCAGCCGTGGCGGTAATTAATGATCAGATGCGATTCCCGTATTCGTACCTATGAAAGCGCGGCCGAGCACTCTGCTCGCATTGATCGGCCGCCGAAGAGAAGCAACATGTCGGTTGACGAATGGGAGAAAGTCCGACGGCGCCCGCGCTACCGAGGCGCAGCTCGCTGACGCGTCGGTGCGGTACGAGCACGAGCTGCATGTACTTGGCGCGCCGGCTGATAGTCGACGCGCGAGGCGACGAATCGACCGACCGCATAACGGCGAATCAACCGCTGACACTCGCACAGGCGCGGGTGTTAATAGCCAGTCGGGCTCTATGGTGTCGGCCGCCCGAGGGGGTCGCCATTCACGCCATTTGCTCGTTCATTCATCCGCCGTCGCGCAACGAGGCATATCCACACCAGCACAATGGGGGTCGGAGGGGTGAGCACGCGCCGCGGCGTATGAAGCACCTGAAGCGCTTGCGTCGGCCCTGTTTCGTGGCGGCTGAACACGCTAATTATGGCAACTACACACGCGCTGCCTTCGCGACGCGGTCGGTGTTCGTTCCGGCCGTATCGATCGCACACAGGTCGGACAGCCGACTGGTCGACAATGCTCATAAAATTCATGCTCCATCAGCCTGCCACCCCCATCCCACAGCCCCACCGCCGTCTTCCTATCCTCATTCAGCACCCATCGGTCCACTTCAACGCGCCATTGCTCCCACCCACTCGAAGCTCAACCCCGCACGCTTCCATTTAAACAAAAACAGCAATGCGACGTGTCCAGTCGCTGCTGCCTGGCAACCGATGCTCAGAGTAAAAAATACAGGCTTCGAGTTTATCGGCCATCAATGGAGAATATTCGACGTCTTACGCGCCTCTTATCGTCGTCGCAAATACACAGGGAGCGCATAAAAGTCAACCTGAGGTCGGCCGACAGGCGGCGGAGAAAGTCCATTGAAGAGACTATGGAACGGACGCCATGGGACACAGGCTTGACCAAATGATGACTGGTGCTCGCCCGGCGTTCGATGCTGCCGAGTCGCGGTGTCTGCAGGTGCCGTCGACTGCTGTTATACGAGAGCGCCATCGGCCGCCACGGCAGCAGCGAACAGATTGAGCTCCCGTGCGCCGGTCAATGGCGGCGACAAATGACAACGTGGGTAACCGTGTTCACAGGGTTGCCTGCGGGCGGCGGTGGACGCGGACGCGATTCTCTCACAACCGCTACCCACCGCTAAATGGACGCTTTCAAGCTGGAGCAACAGCTAGGTTCAGTCTCGACCCGGCTTGCCGCTAACGAGCACCTCAGCGCCGCCGCCGTAGCCGTCATTGTGGCATCCATGACTAATGGGCATCGTTTCGTGCTCGGTTGCACGCAGGTCCCCAATTACACCCTCGCTTATCCTTCTTCGTTGTCGTCGTCGTCTCACCTCGCGCACGCCGCCGACATTGCTGGCGTCTGACTGATTGGAGGCGTTCCGCAACCGGCCACCGCTGACGGGCTGTAGCAACGGCGCTCGAAGGTCAACTGCGACGAGATCTTGCGCCGCTGGCTCCTGGCCTCCCGGTCGTGTCGGTCGTGGACAGATCCGAGACGGTTCATGCTGGCTGGTTGGCTCGCTCGAGGAAGAACGAACGTAAGGAATCTGAAGCGATCCGTTGGTTAAGACAGCGCCCATGAGCAGGCGCACGATCGCGCCGGACCGATCGCGGCCGTCTCTCTCTCTCTCTCTCTCTCTCTCTCTCTCTCTCTCTCTGCTTGACGGCGTTTTCGGAGAGGTGCCAACGCCGAGAGATGCGCATATGCAAACGAAGCAACGGAGATTTCATTAGCTCTCCTGCTCGACCGCGCCGCTCTCCTTCCGCCTTTCGCCATCAGTCCGTGCACACGCTCCGCCCACTTATGTTCTCCCGCCGCTCCGTCGCCGGACGAGCAACATTTGATCTATCAAGCGCGCGGAAATACATCCTCCACAAAGGACCACAGATACCGACACACACCAAATCGATACTTGTATTCGACGGAGGATGGTATCGCGCAGAGTGGCATCATGTCGAGTCCACATCTCATGGGGCACGGCGCCCTCATGACCATGCCCTTCGCTATTGGAAAAGAGCAACCTGACAAACGCACGAAGAACGGCGCTCGGCGGAAGGCCGCTACATTAAAGGCACTGGCTTCAACGGTGCGAACTGCCGAGAAAGTGTCGGATAGAGCCGTTCACTAGCACCTGCTCGTCCAGGACGCGATCGAGTATGCAAATTGGCTTGATGTGGCAAGCATTAGCACGCAACGACACGACTAACCGCCTTCTCCGCCGACTGGCCGCCGAGCCGACTCTGGCGAGTCTTACAACCAATTAGTTCTAAGTGCAAGCACACGCAATGGTTCTCACTCGAGCCAACATCCGCATCTCCAACCAACTTCAGCCCTCACCTCAACTAATACAGCATCATTTTCCATTCATCGTCGACCCGATTGTTCAGAATATGGCACACACGCACGAGCTCGCCTCGCTCGAAGCACCTGATAAACTACAGTTGAAAACGCGAACGCGGACGGAGAACGCTGTTAAGCCACGTGACGCTGTCGACGCAAAGATTAGT
Organism: Plectus sambesii; assembly: GCA_002796945.1. Classification (NCBI taxonomy): domain Eukaryota; kingdom Metazoa; phylum Nematoda; class Chromadorea; order Plectida; family Plectidae; genus Plectus; species Plectus sambesii. Next base: position 7,078 of record NIUQ01004883.1, read on the forward strand.
CGTTTCATTAGGGAGCGAGTCGGGTCGAGATTATTGCGTGACTGAAGCAGCGTTATCCAATTTCGGTGTTTGGCCGCGGCGAGCCGTTACAGTCGAGCTAGAGACACTCTGCCGATAGGTGCACTTTTGTCGTCAACGCACCCGTCGTCGAATTCAAAGAAAATCGCCCACGATGGTGAGAACTTCTGGTCGCCCTGCAATGAATGTCGATTAATGTTTTAGTTTGGTTGGATTCACGAGAGCTTTCGCCAATTGGTCAATCGAAAGTATGGCCGTGACGTCTGGCTGCGCATTTTGTATGACGTTTATATGAATTGCGCTTCGTTACTTAGCCGCCCTTTCAGAGAGATCTCCAATTTCGAAGAGGGTACCGAATGCGAAATCAGCCACTACTACAAGGACGAAGATACCATGCGCATAGTTAACGCCATGGCGAATATTATCGGTTCGCGCCAAATTGTGTTTATGCAAAATTTTGTTCTTTGATAGGAGTACCCGTCGAGGAAGTGTGGGAAGCGTACGGCGGCTTTTTGATTCAATTTACACTGGAAACAGGATGGGACGAACTGCTGAGAGCAATGGCCCAGGATCTTGAGGTATGTACGAATGTTCAAATTGCTCCTCCTCATCTGCTGCGTGCGCCAGGGCTTCTTGGACAGTCTCGATTCGTTGCACTACTTCATCGATCATGTAGTGTACAAGACCAAGTTGAAAGGCCCATCGTTTCGTTGCGAACCGCAGAACGACGGTTCCCTCCTGCTACACTACTACTCGAAGAGAAGCGGCCTCTATCCAATCGTCAAAGGTACGCTCAGACAACCACAGCCACTGGAATTAGTCTCTCTTTGTTTGAGGTGTTGTTCGCGAAGTGGCGCGACGTCTTTACGACACGGATGTTGTCATGAAAGTGCAAGAACGCAAGCAGGAACATTTGGATACAACCGTGGCAGAGGTTTCATTTTGAAAACATTTTTGTTAATCATTTAAGTTGCTCAATCTCCGTTCCGTTTTTGAACTGCACACGGCTTGCAATCGCCTCACAGGGGCGTTGCGAAGTCAAAATATCTAAAAAAAGAACAAAATGCTTTTTAGCACGTTGTCTTCACGATACAACAAGTGGACAACGGCAGCGGACATGCAAGCCGCTCAATCACCACTAAATCAGCTCTCGATATGCAGCCGGAATCCTTTCCCGTAAGTATTCAAAAGCGAAATCATTTACTTCTGCTTGTTGGGAATGTACCGTAATTTGTTCTCATCTGCGCATCACAAGCCGACTGTCCTTACGATCTCTTCAGATTACAGTGAGCTTACTGTTGTGCAGCCTTGGCATGCGCAGCTGAAAACAATATATCATACATTCCTTACAGCTAGGCGGTAAATAGAGTTCTCCTTGTCGTGATGTGTTCGCCTCTTTTGGCGTCCCCAGTCACATCCCATTGAAGTTCTTATTTAGGGTCCCTGTGCTCTTCCGTTGCGCGATTTTTGCATCGCCTTCCCCCATCATCTCTGCTTCGATCGCGATCTCTTCCTGGAGCACTTCGGTTTGATAATCATTCCGTGAAGTCATTTATATCGATCGATCGACTAGGGGAGCTCTGTCACCCCTCGTCGTGGGGAATATGTTGTACATTGCTGTTAGCTAGGTATGATTAGGCCGCTTAGCGGAAGTTAAGTGCAATCTGACGTCGGCGCATTATCGGTCGAACTATTATGCGCAGCTAACAACAATTTACGATACATTCTCGGTAGTTGTCAGTTTCCCTTATGAATTTTTGAAGAGTACTCGCTCGTGCTGATATAACAATTTGATCATATCATTTATTTTGAAAAATCGAACGATGTACATACAACGATTGCTTTATGCGATGAAAAGTAAAGGCACGAACACAGTAAAAACGTTCACTACACTAAAGGATTTGCACAAAAGGAGCATTTGTTGTACATTAAAAGGCAGTTGCGCAATTACTATATACATTTAACAAATTTAATGCATTGTTCCGAAATAAATGAATGCGATGCCAGATATATCATTTTAAGCCACCACTCCTTCAAATAAACGAGAACTGTAAGGACCTGACGAGGTGATGGGTAGAGAGTAAATTTGGGCCTGTACGAGGGGTGTTCATAGTTTCAGTGAGGTTTCTAACATTCGCCTACATAGTTTGAGGAAGTGTGGAAAACTTTTTCGCCGCAAAGTAGCGAATTTTTCAAGGAAGCACCTTATTAAATGGGGGTATGCGTCGCCTGATGAAGCGACGTACTCACAAACCGCAATTTTTATCCCTCAGGAGCTGATTGGTACTCGCTTACCCAGTTCTGCAGAGTACCGTCAAATAAATGCCAACTTGTATTCCGACAACTCAATAGAATGCATCGAAATCATAATGAACAATTACTACTCCGACGCTGCTACTAATCAAGCAGGCCATCACCGCAAAGGCAATCTCGTCCAGAAAACAGGAACATTCATTAATCCAATCTATCAACCAACATAATTAGCGTAATGACACTGACATTCACTTTTCATTAACACAGAGAAAGAAATGAATCAACGCGTGATAGGGTGCACTGGTCATGAACGATTGAGACGAGCACGAATGTCGCGGAGTGCTGAGCATTTGTACAGACGAACGGCACGTAACAGATAAGGCAGCACAACGCACATCGTCAATGAGGGAACAGTGAGGATGACATGGAGCCCGAAATATTTGCAGAAATATTATTACAATAGTGTACCACGGGGCATGAATGTAGCTACCTGCGCAACAAGTAACGAACCGGAGGAACAAACGGACGCATTTCCTAGAGGCGAACGCCGGACTCATCGACGCCTATGCCGGACGACTGGCGCGCGGTGAGCAGCGGACCGCTGATACTGTTCGCGCTCGACTCCTTGCTGCCGTATCCCGTTGCATCGATGCCTGAACCGCTCAAATTAGCCGCGAAATTCAAAATTTATTCGCAGAAAAAGAATTCGAAATATAAAATTCGTAATAAAAAGTTAAACCGCAAAAAGAAGCCATAAATACAAAATTCAACCATCGCTATAAACTATACCTTCGTCATTCGTGGGCTGACGCGTGAGCGCGACGTTGTTGAGGGCGTCGATGACGTGCTCGCTGTCGGCCGCCGTCAAGCCTTTCGACAGGCTACGACGCAGTTGCTCGCGAGTCAGAGCTGAAGCGGACGCCTTTTACTTTGCTGTTTTTATTATTAATCTTTTTTATTTATTCACACGCTCGACAAGCGCATGTCGAGCGATTAAAAATAGCATTCGAAATTA
>NIUQ01004884.1:0-12288 GCA_002796945.1 Plectus sambesii
GGCAATGAGATGGGAGGCGCGGTCGGAGTTGGTGAGCGCCAAAGTGGCGACAGCGACTTCGGGACAATCAACCACGGCGGCATGCCAAAAGAGCAGCAGTGCCTGACGATTGCCGTCGCCTTTCTCAGTAACGTCATGACCAGCTTCGTACACCTGCCAGAGATGCTCCAAGTGTGGAATCAGCTGCAATGAAATTTTAAAATTTGAATTTCCCGCGCAGTAAGAATTCGAACTTCGATATCACTTCGGTACCTGAATCAGTTCAAAGACAGTTCGAATATTTCAAATCGTTGCGGGACCATTACACGACCACAAAGGATATTTTACTAAAATTTGAATACTATAGTTTGAATAATCCTGTCTCCGATATCGAAAATAGTATCGGTTAATACATTCTTACCACAATCAAAAGCTGAAAAAACTGTTCACCTGCTTCTTCTCGTCGTTGGACACGAGACAAGCGCGCATCGCAGAGAAGTAGTAAACAAGACGGTTCTGAGAGTGGATAGCTCCGGGAAGGTAGTTGACGGCGTTCTCCAGGAGACAGAGGAGATGCTCATAGACCTGAAATATAAAAAGATGTACAGTGTCTCAATGATTTGTCACTTTTGTATTCAATTACAACGCTAGTTCGACGAGATCTAATGCAAGATTGACGAATTTAAATGCAAGGGTGACGAATTATAAAATGAAAGCCCTGTAAAAATGCAAACGAAGACGATGAAGGAAAGAAAGACAAACCGTGTGGAGTAAATGTTGCGCATCGGTGCTGATGCTCTCGACGCGCGACGACTCTCTGTGCGTGCCGATGAAGCTGCTGTACCGCTGACGAACCATCGAACTCGGCACCAGCGACAGCAGCAGCGAGCCCGCCGCTAAAACATCAAACTGTCTTCGAGAAAGGGATAATCGCGAAGATGACCATGCCATTACGTGGCCTACCACGGCGGTTCAGATTTGTACTAACGTGTAGTGAAACGTTAAATACTCAGTCAACAATGTTTTTTAATTTTTAAAGTTTTTCTCTTAATTTAAATAAAAATCCGCGCCTGGCAAGACTTAGAACTTTTTACGCTCGTTCTAATGATACCCTGATGATGATTTAATACTACCTAGCTTTCGAGTAAACTTGACGGTAAGTTTCACTATGGAGACCCTATTTTTCATTTTTGCTTTTTCGATTCAGTTCGAGTTCGAATTCAGCAATTGCTATCATACGCAATATTAAATTAGGAATCCAAAGCTATTTTTACTTTATATTGACGTATATTAATTGTTGAGCACTCGTGTGCTTAAAAATGTTTGCTTTTTTCGGTCCTCTGAACCGCCGTGCTACAGCATCTCATGATTATACGTGAACTAGAATGATCCTGCGACGCGACGAAACAGCGAGCACAAAATCATAAAAACAATAAGCATAAAATAATCGTACCTTGACGGCCGTTGGAGTTGACCTGCTTAAGCAAGTACTTCTCGACCCAAAGATCGAGGCGCTCGGTGAGGCTTCTGAGAAGGACGGGAGAATGGGGGGCGGCGCGTTCGAGCCACTGGAGGAAGAAGACGGGCTTCTGCTCGGCACATTGCCAAACTTGCTCGGCCACCAGCGTCGCGTAGGTGTCCATCGTGTCCACCGACCCCGAAGGTCGCTGCACGCACAACTGCGAGAGGATGTTGAAGAATGGGACCGCCTGCTGCTCCTTGCTCGCCTTCATTATCTGGTGGCACAGCTCCGCCATGATCGAAAACGATGCTTTTTGTGAGACGCGTCGTGAATTAAGATTGTTGGCGGTATTTTTGGATCAAATTATTAATGAGTTTGTGCTAGGACGCAAACATATCTTCGATTAAAGTGACTTTGTGTCAGTTTGCTGCGTGCTGACGCACACCGCACTTTTGCCGCAAAATTATTCTGATGGAAGGTGCATTTTCCAGTCTTATTGAGTTAAATCATAAAATAGGGCTAATTGAGTACGAGTTTGATCAAAATATCATAAAAAAATATAAATTTGCTAATCTATCGCAGTAAATCTCAGATAAATGCAGCGCTCCCGGATTATTTAAAACGGCTTTTCTTCCGGTTCTAACGTATTCAAAAAAGTGCAATAGTCACAATGCAAGACAGAAAGAAACCTACCTGCTTGCCGTACTGGAACCGGCCGAGTTCGGCGACCGAAATGATCAAATTGGCGGCAATGGGCACATTCGATGAGTCGCGACACATTTGCATGAGGAACGGGAAGCCCTGCAAAACGGTAATGAGGATATGGTAAATAAAAGAGGCTAGCCGAGCAAATAACCCAAAAACACCAACCTTGCCAGGGCCGTTAAGCAGCATCGACGTGCACTCCTTGCGCAAAGACAGGCGTCGACTGAGCAGAATGCACAGCAGCTGGCACATCTTGTCCAAGCCGGGGCCGACCCACAAACTACGGTTCAGCATCGAATTCCGCACGAGACCCAACAAAGTCAGCTCGTCGTCGTCGCCCTCGTCGCTGCAGTCCAAGAGCTCCTCGTTGGCTCTGCGCAAGTAAAACCGCACGCAGATGGCGGGGGCGCCGGCGAGAATGAGGAAGTGGGAGGCTTCGGCGCTCTGGTGGGCGAACGTGGCGAGGAGGGAGAACAACTCGGTGAGCTGGCGCATGTCGACGGCCAACTGCAATCAGAGGAAGTTATCATCAACAATTTTTCAATCAATAACAATAATCGGGGTAATTGCAGAGAGGTACGCGATAAAAATCCTTACACCAGTGCGATAATTTAGCATCTATCGTATTTTACCATTAAAAATATAGCATCTTGAGCTAATCGGAAGTCCGAGTGTGTTTAAATACTCACGGGGAAGCTAAATTGTCGCACTGGTGTTAGGATTTGTATCGCGTACCTCTCTACAATCAGCCCGACTACAATAACAAAGATCCAAAGAGGATACAGTAGAACGCCAACTTGAGCGTATCTTTAGCACGTATACGGTCAATAAAAACCCTCAAGGGACACGATTTTTCTCTTACTGATGAAGACACTTTGAGAGTAGAAGGGGAAGGAACAAAAAGCAAGTAATAGCATACATCTTTGTCCGAGAGAATACTCAGCAACACCGCCAAGAAGCGCGTCGTGCTGCTTTCCTGCCCCACATGGCGCGGATCGACTTCGCTCGCGTTTTGTCCCGGAGAAAAGGGCGCGCAGAAGAGCGGTTGATGTTTGTCGTGCAGCTGTATGATGACTTGAGAGACGAGCTTCTCGAACAGTTGGCGACAGGAGGCGATGGGGCACTTGATGAGTATCTCCATCGGCCATTTTGGGTCGTTCGCCATCGAGTCGAGGAACCATTCCGCCGCGCGCGGACAGCCGCCGAGGAATTTGACCAACAAGTCGATCCAGGCCTGGATCATCGGTTTTTCTTTGGCGTGGATGAGCGTCTCCAGAACGAAGCGCAGCGACAGTTGCGCCGACTGGAACATCACCTCCTCGTAGTTGTTGTTCGTCAGCGATTTTGGCACTTCTCCGCACATCTGCCATACGAACCTGAAAACATTGCCTCGTATCAACACTTTTCTATGAGGCTACGGTATCCACAATTTTTAGTCTTACCATGAAAACTTTTAGCCGCGAAATTTGAACTCATCTATTGCTTTCACACAACCTTTTCGCAGGATAAATTTAATTCGGCAAGTGTCCAGCGACGATTTTTCATCCTAAACTGCTGCGAGGAAAAACACGCCCAAACACTAACGCTTAATTTAGGCTGGAGCTTCAATATATACACCATGCCACTGTAGGATAAGTTTAGTTTACTATAGAGAAAAATTAACACGTTAAAACGTGAAAATCGCCGATTTATCTATTCATATCAAAAATCAATAAGCGTCACTTACTGGGAGTAGCTGTGATTGAAGACCATGAGATCTCGCACGAATCGCAAATTGTCCTTGGCGATGAAGTCGGTCAAATCGGACGACTGGCGAACCTCAGTCGTCAATTGTGCGACGTCGTCGGGTGAAGGAATGCGCCGGTAGAAGACCATGTAGGCGCTGTTGGCCTTTTCGAACGACAGGTCCATAAAGCGACTCTCCGTCGTATCGAACATAGGCCGCTGTAAAGAAAGCTTCGATGCATCGAATGCGTCAAAATATGCATAAATAATTTGCGATGAATTTGGCAGGGCATCGAATGCAGAAAAAATTGCGGTATAATGAATATTCAGCAACGACGGTCATTCATGACCAGGGAGGCAGGAGGAAATAGACTAATAAACAGACTTACTGTCATCTCTCCTCCAAAGCATTCGAGCGCCATATTCGCCGGATCCCACAATTTGACGTCAGCATCATTGAAGCTATACCTGAAATTAGACGAAAAAGTGTTAAAGCCAGTCACTTCAAACGGTGTTAAGTTCATTGGTAAATAAAAGTGACCAACGACTTGGCTTCTGCCACTTTAAACTGGACACATGTTTAATCATTTTCAACATATTGTTTATAGGACAGATACAAAAATAACACCGTTCAGTTTTAAACGGGAAAACGTGTAGGGATTTTCTCTGATTTGATAGTCTAAATATTTTTCTCTGATATGATTTCGCGCTTTTAGAGAGTTCAAAACGCGTATCGCATTTCATCCGTAAATTGTCAAATTCAACGTTTAAATGGAATAAATAAGAAAACAGCAAGAGAAAGACAAATCAATGGAGTCGCTCGTACCATTTCTCGTCATCGTGAGGATCGCGAATGAAGGAATAGTAATGGCCGCCATCAGCGGTGCCCGTATGAACAGTGACGCCGATGAGGAGGTAATCGGTGGACTGTCGGTCGTCGTCCTCAGCCGCGTGCTCGGGTAGAAGCGATCGCTCCATATACCCGCTCATCGACAGGCGATCGGGGAAGGAAAAGTGCGAGTTGACCTTTTCCTTCGTCATCGTTAACATGTTGAAAGAATAGCGCATGGTGTTAAACGACAGAATGTCCGGCAGATGCTTGAAGCACGTTCTGAAACGCCGAAATTTTCATTTGGTTAGTTTGCTTTTCGCTCAGTAATCGAAAGAGGCCAGTTCACACTGACCCTTCTGTTTTTGGTTTTGAGGGACAGAAAATAACCACAGTTTTCGATTTCAAGGGGTGAGCCCCCTCCGTGCCCCTCGGCAGTTAAAATAAAAATCGAACCGTTTTGTCGCCTTGACTTTGTCGTTACACTGAGAGCAGTTGTACATGTTGTCACCTTCGAGTACATCGGCAACGGTCAGTTCGTCAAGCGAAGCCTAAAGCGCGGTAAATTCAAATATTCAAAAAAGTGAGAAAGTCCTTACGTAGAGATCTTTCATGTCGGATACTTGGCAGCGAACCGAATAAAACTCCTCGGTCGTCTTGCTCACGTGAGAACAACTCTGCAACAACACTCGATTGAGAAAGAATTTGGGAACGGTGCGCGAGGGCTTTGCTTGGCTACGCATGGCTTTTTTACTTAATTTTAAATAAGTCTCGATACATTTTAACAGCCAAGTTAAATTTAAATATCGTATCCTATTAAATAACACCTACAGTCGAGCCCGATTATCAAGGACTTGACGATGTCCTGCATGATGCTGTAGCACTTAGAAAATCCGGATATAAGAAAAATCTCCCATATGCCTTACACTCACTTATATCCAGACGTAACTGTATATGCAAATCGGCTGATTGGTCTAGCGAAAACCTCTGCCTAAGCTTGTGAAATGAACACAATCAAAAACGTCAGTGCAACGAGGAAAGCCTCCAATCGAACCGATGCTCATTACCTCAGACACGACGCTGTTGACCATAACGCCGCAGAACAGTTGACGAACCATGTCTCTCTGAAAAAACATAGTGAATGCGACTCAGTCGAATAAAACCAAAAACCGACCAGTTCAGGGCCCATCTCTTCGAGTTTGGTGATGCAGTCGGTGAAGAACTCGGTCATGTCCTTTTGCTCGGCCGTGTTCAGCACCACGCCGTCCATGTGATACGACTTGCACAGCTCGCGGGGGTCGTACGCCTTCCGCTTGCTCTCCTGCAATTATGCACTCATATTTAGTACTTACCCATAACTTTCCAATACAAAAAGAAACATCTTCCACGTTCGCAGGGTACGGCAAACAAGCAAGCGCGACTTTAATAAGCACTCCCTCTTCATTCAATACGAAATCAAACAACACTGTCAACAGAGACACTCACGTTGAGAAACGCGAACAATTTCTGCATCTCGACCAACTCGCCGACGTGTTTCTGGGCTTTACTCGGGTCGAAATTGAGGATGGCGACACGACACTGAGGAATCATGAAGAGATGCTGCAGGGCGGTGGCCATGTAGCAAGTGGCGCCGAGGTTGATCAAGCCGACGTGGCCGCACGGCGCTCTCCGCTCATCTTCCGGCCAATAGTCCCACGGATAGACGTCGTCTACTGCTGAATAGGCACTTAGTAATTACAAGATCTTTCATCGTAATTTGTAACTCTCGTATTCAATTTCGTCTATTGCGTTCTAACTGCATGCAAACGTGACGAGTTATGAATAAAGATTGTGTCTCGTTGGATAAAACAGAATGAAACCCCGACCCCATTAAAATCCCACCTTCCCCCTCCGCTTTTCTGCAATGTAGATTCTATATTACCTTTGCTGTGCTGCTGAGTGAGCCAAAGATAGACGTGGGCAACATGAGCATCAACCCCCGAGCAGAGCTCGATGATGAGATCGAAGCAGGCCAGGCGGGACTCGGTATGCTTGCACTTAGGGGCGGATTTGTTCTTGTTGCAGGGCACGGCAAAGGCCCAATCCCAGGCGGCGCTGAGGAGATGGGTGGCGGCCTCGGATGTCTTCCACGATTTGTGGACTTTGATCATGTCGCAGGCGAGGATTAGGAGGCCTCGCAGCCCGCTGTCCACCGTCGTGTCGTCGTGCTCGAAGAATGGCCGCGACTCCAAGTAGGTCGTTGTCTCGCACAGCAAAGCCGACAGGTCCAACTAAGAAACGATATTTTGAAATTTAAATTGCAGATATCGTTTACAGAGGTATCACTTATAACCGTATATTGCTTTTAGCGGTCAAAATCTGCCGGTTTCCCATTTACCGGTATGAACAATTTCTACTGTAATTCGTGTTAGATCGATATGTGATTCGTGATAATCTCAAAAAAACGGGAGGGCAATTCTGAAAATTAGAGGTTCTCTCCCCTCCCTTTACCGGTCCTTGTAGCTTCGCCTCTGGATTAGACAAAGTAAAAAACCAACCGATTTCTCGACATCAGCGGCCGAGAGACTTTCGAGTAGCCCGTGCACAAGTTGAAAGTAGTGCACTGACGACGGCCCGTACATCTCCTTTGCCGACGCGTTCCGGTCGCCCTTTTTGTCCGACAAATCCTGCAACGCGTATAATGTCAAAAAAAAAGAAAAAATGGGAAAACATTATTTTCTGTCTTTTATCGCAATAATGATCGGCCGCGGTCGGTTCATCAAGGAGAAGCTAAGAAGTATGTTAAGATGTAACGATTGCGATCCCGAGACTGCTCTTTGAGAATCAGAATTAGATGGAAAAGAATGGATATTTTGAAAAAGCGAATTGGAATTGTATTAGAGGGAAGCCGCAGATGTTAAAAAACCCTGAGTCTTCTTCAATCGCTCGATTTCAATCAAGCAGACTGAAAATGTTACATCGACAGCCGGTATAAGCGGAACTGCTTGGACATGGTCGAGCGACGCCAGCAGTGTCTTCAGAAGCGGCACCACCAGCGGCTTGCCCGGCGCTGCCAGCGAGTTGCCCAGTTTCATTTTGCACAGTCGGTACAGCTGGAGCATCGACTCATGTCGTATGTAGGCCTAAAGAGATCAGAGTCATTCGTTGTAAAAAATTGAGAGATAGACGTTGTAATAAGGTTAAACGTGCGTTTCAGCCGCTGTGTGCGTGTAATGTCAGGATCACTTTGGTAGCTTTGTGCAAGCTTTAATTGAATTTTAAGAAAAAATCCGAAAATATGTGCAAATGTTGCATTATTGCTGTTATGATAGATATTGTAACGTTCACTGTTCAAATCAGCATTCAAACTGCCGCATCTGAAGAACGCCGGCGGGACGACTATCGCTTTTTCTGTGTGTTCACTCTTGACACGCAATATAAAGGACTACGACGGTCATCCCTTCCTCTCAACAATGTATTGTTATTACTTATGATAACGCTACTTATCATTAAATTAATTAAAATAGAAACAAATACGATTCTTAGCCAGCTTGTCATAAGTAGGTAATAACAATGTACGGCAAATTATGGAGTGGAAGGGTGACCGTAGTTCCCTTTACGAGACCTCTCACAGTAATACAAACTATATTTAACGCACCGGACAAGTGTCGACGAGAACTAATCTAAGCCAATCGCTGAGCGATGGATAAGTGAGGAACTGAGTCGACTGAAGCTCCGGAGAACTCGTCAGCACAGCGGTCAGCAGCCCGAAAGCGAATGACACGCTCGCGGCCTTGTTCGCGTAGTTGTACGCCGCAATCGACCTGTAACATAAACATCATTCACCTAAGCCTAAGCCTAAGTGCGCGAACCGTTCGGTGGCGAGATTTTCAATCAGATCCATCAAAAAAGCGACCAGATTGTTGCCGGATATTGACAGGAGGCTCTGCAACGAATACAATCAGATCACATACTGCATCGCCGAAGAAGGAGGGAAGGTGGGCGATGGGTCACTTACGATATCGATGAAAGAAACGCTTTCTGGCGGACTGCCAAGGGAGCGACGGTCCCTGCTTCGGCCGGGTAGTCGCTCGTCATCGCTGGCCTGCGTCACCGACGACATTATTACCGTACGCAATAGGCACGTCAGACAGTCCAATAGCCACTGAAAAAACCATTTCACGGCTCCGTTCACCCATACAGCACCCAGCCTACCTGCGACCACTCTTCATTCTTATCAGGAATCAGCGACTTTTGAAGGAGCACGTGCATCACGTGACGCAGACCGCCTCGCTGTACAAACTGAAAAAAACAAAAGAATCACCAATGTTCAACGTCATCAACAGTCATCAACAGTTACGGCTAATTGAGCCGCAAATGATGCGTCGCTTTAACTGATTCATCAATATATTTGCGGGGGTTTAACACATTTGACAACAACGAGACCGATGCAACAATGGTCAGGCTAGATTACAAGCACAATCGGACCAGTTCAGTCAACCATTGTCGTACTACACAGGGCCATAAAAGTACTAGACAGTAGAGGAGAGATTTTTCACCAAATTTCGCAACACGTATCAATTTAGTTGCCGCAACGGATCGTGTGAACGCGCAATGTCATCCTCGAACAAAAAGTTGGTCTTTCTCTTTTTCTTCCTACTGTTAAGCGCCACGACAATCATTGTTCAGACGGCGTCAATCAAAGGTAAGCTAAGCTAAATGTATATTGTTTAAGTGGACTAAAATGCTTAGAAGGAACGATAAGAGTGAAACGAGACGGCTCCGCCCAGCTCATGCAAGCATTCCAAGACTCCGGCTGCACCGTCACTTCCTACAACCAGGACGGCGTCGATATGATTCGCTTCCGCTGCCCGCCCAGCAAATAACCACGCGACAATCGCTTAGCCCTCGCATGGAAAAGAAAAAAATTAATAATCAAACTTTACTCAAGATTATTTAATAATTTGCGAAATAAGCTGTCCGAAAATATACTCAAATAATCCAATCAGTAATATGGCATACATATACCGTAATCAGTGGAGATAAGCTTCTCGGGCGTCACTTTTCGTGACGAAATACTATCTTTTGTCAATAGTAATGATCGTTTCCTGATTTATAAGCGCAATAGGAAGTAAAACAGTGAGCAATGGACATTTTGAACGTTATTCATGCGTCATTCATCACTTTTGTTTCGAGCTATGAAAAAAGGCGAGTGCAATACCTTTTGCTTGACATCCGGGTTGAAGAGCATTCCGTCAATAATTTGCAAAGTGTACTGTAGGCAATGAATGCGCTTGCTATCGAGAAGATCGGACCAGCTGACATCCGACTCCGATTCGGATTCCATGTCTTCTGTTGACTGAAATGACAGCGTGATCATTTGCTAACAAACTATATAGAGTCTTTCACCATGATCTATCACTTTTGCATTCAATTTAGTGATCTCTGCATTTAATCAGAAAGCTAGACTCAAAACAATAATGCAGTGAGTCACGAATTATGATGAGTGGCGGTGTATATGAATCAATCAAGCCTTACTCTATTCAACAGAGTGTTGATCTTCGCCTTGTAGTCAGGGTTAGTCGGCAGCAGACAAATGATCTCCCAGGCGCGCGAAGCAAAAGTATAACATCGGTGTCGTTGCTCGATGTCGCCCTGAAAAAGGACAATCGTACCAATTTAATATCTAACAAGATTTTTATTCTATAGACAAGTTAATACTACCAGAATAACACGCTTATGACATGTTGAGCATGGTATTGTCTTCTTTGTCCATATGATTGCTATAATTATGCAGTTCGAAAGGGTATGTTACGACCTCATGTCCTTCGGTGATTATAAAAGAGCAACGCAAAGTCGACCGGAAAGAAAGATCCCAGTAGCGGTGCACTGGCCACATTTAACGCATATACGTAGATTGACACGTCTGATTTGAAAGTATAAATGCACTTCAATAAATTCAACTGAAATTACGCCGTTCTGCCACGAAAAGAGCAAGCAATCAGGGCATTACCGTAGAAGCACACTGAAAGAGGCGATCAATGACGTCAGTGAGAAGGTTCCAGTGATCAGGCTGGAGCAGCTGGACGATGGGAGAGGCTTGTTGGTCAGGAGCGGCGATGGAGACCTGCTGGCGATGAGGCATATCGGCCAGAGGTGTCAATGCCGGATAGCGCGAGGACAACTGCGCCGAGAAGGTGACGGAATCCCGAATGCTCAGGTCCGACAACGATTTCATATCCCACGCCATCGTCAGCTCGCGACCGCCGAAGAAGAGTCGCAGCGTTTGCGGCGCTTGATCGCCGATCCCGCGCTGCTCTGACGCCCCTACAATTTCCTCACCTTCATCTATAAGTCAAAATTTAATACATTAATATAGTATACTAATACTTTTTTATATTGTTAAACTTTATATTGTAATACACAGTTTTTACTCAGTATAATGTAGCAAATAAGAACCGAACGCCTCTTTTGAATTAAACCTCAAAAATTATACCGTTGACATCCGCCGCGTTTCCCACATGATCGCCGCTCGCCGCCTTGCTCGCAAGCAGTCGATCACATACATCGGCGCGCAACTGACCCAGAGTGTCTGTTTTGAACACGTCGAAAGACATCTGTAACGCATTACTACGATCAACAACCATTACAGTAAAGGAGAATACAAATGGTCAGCGCTGGAGTGCGCACGAAACAAGGTAGATGAGTCTACAATAACAGCCCGGTTTCACATCGCGTACTTTTTAGCTCAAGTCGTAGTTAACGCAATGCTAGAGAATAGCTACAAGCTAAAAAAAATTCAAAGCACTTCAAATATTTATAGGACATCAAAATTTTACGATCATTTTTCAAAGACGATTCAAGCCCGTCGCGGAAGTGGCAAAATTTCGTGCAATATGATCTACTGTATCAACACTCGCTGCGTTAGAAAAACAACCCTGCCGTTTACACCAACTGACCTTTTGATTATCACCGGACATCTGGACATAAACGTGCATGGGCGGGTTGGCGGAGGAGCAGGAGCCGGCAATGATGTTCTGATGCGATTTCATGTCGGGATCGGCGAGCTCCCACTTGCGAATGGCGTAGCTGTATCTAAAATTAAACAGTGATATCATATAGCATACGTGTATTACATCGCAAAACATTTTCGCGTGACAAATCACATTCGTACGAGCATTATAGGGGCTTGCATCATAATTTATCACTCTTGCACTCAATTTCGTCGCTCCTAAATTCAGTTTCGTAAAATTAACGTTTCAATTGAATGCAGAGATGAAAAAACTGAGTGCGAAAGTGACAAATTATGATGATAGGTCCTGCATTTATAGGGGGAATTTTTTGATCAGTAAGGAGTGTCGAGACCGGATACCGTAGAACGCCAAATTTAGCCTATCTTTAACACGCAGTACGTCAAGGAAAGTCTCAGGAAAGACTGTTTTGGCCTTGCTCAGTGAAAAATGTTCTCTATAGAGAACGCGACAAAGAAAAGGCTCAGGAAGTCGGACCTTTTTCGGAAGTCGTCGAGATGCGTCTTGAGAATGAGCAGCGCACGCACAATCTCCGTCAAGCTTGAATCAAGTGCCGCATCGGATGCGAGATGGTCGCA